>CAFUXE010000014.1:743693-767469 GCA_903364295.1 Serranus cabrilla | reverse complement strand
CACTACTAGGTGCAGCAGCAAGCAGCAGGTCCAGTCAGCAGTTCCAGCCTTGGCTCTTCTTGTACCCTATCAAAGTTGATGAGAGAGAGAAGGTAGGTAAACCATATATTTAAAAGAATGTAACATTTGTAATTCCATTCTGTTGCCATTGTTAAACTGTATCTTTCTTTTCTCTTTTAGAATACAAGACAAGCCAAAAAACACCAATTAGTCAAGCAGCAGGCCCAGTCAGCAGTTTGTATCAGGGAGCCTGAGGGAAAACTGAGGTAAAAGCTTGCATCCATGCAATCAAGGATACATTATAGTCTTTATTCATTGAGATTTTATGCTTTTAAGAGTTTATGGTGGATGGTGCTGCTGTTTTCAGTATGTTGCATTAAACTGTTTATTCATTTTCCTTCAGATTCATCTAAAATCTAGCAGCAGTGGAGCCCAGTGAGAAGACATGTTACAGGTAGGTCTGATTGTTTGGGTTAATATGTATAGGGATGGGTAAGAGGAGGGCCCCATACCTGGGTTTGCCATTGGCCCCCAAATCCCTCAGTCCGCCCCTGCACAGTCCTGCGTGAACATGGGCTCTGTGGATTGAGCATTTTGCTACTTTGACAAAATGATATAGTATCTAAACCGGCTTTATAATCAAGACCTTGATATCTCTAATTAGAATTGCACATAGCAGTCCAGCTAATTGTGCTCAATACTCATCATTGGCTAGTTGCAGAAGGAGTAAGTAAAAGTGACATGTAGACTAGAAATGGTCCACTAGATCCTGGCACAGCTGCACCCGAACTTTCAAAGCAGATGAATGAATCAGTTGCAGCAGTGTTGCGACGATAACCAAAATTCAATAATACATTTTACAAACATTTCAGATAGTTTCAAAGGTGTTCTGCCAGTGGAGTTTCAACATCACTTCCCAAAGGCACACACGGACTGGCAGACTTAAAAGAAGATGGATTGGAATAGAAAGAGCTGCAGTCTAGCTCCTCGAGGTGGACCGCAGGCATCAGTGCAAATTTTCAAGAGAATCAGAAACTGGAAACGTGGCAACAGCATCAAACAGTCCGCCACGTATTGAACCATATCCCAGTCCACCTGAGTCAGGAGACAAAAGTGATGCCAGGAGGAAAATAGTAGAACTTTTTCATTTATAGAGTGGACAAAGATGGACATTCAGCCAACGTAACCACACCAAATGGTGCAATTCAGCTGTCTGGTACGGTGAATTGTCAGCATTGTATGACAGAATAATACAACTTTAACGTATTAAAGTTCAAATTAGTAAAAGTTTAAAAGAAACTTGACAAATTAGAGGTCAGTTTTAAGGGAAATACTGGCAAACTCTCAGAAGAATCCCCCTCATTTGGAAAAAAATCCATCAGAGAGGAAACCTAAAGTGATTTAAATTAACCCAGGTTACATGCTTTAAGCAATGCTTCCAATGGGATTATGTGGAGCTCTTCAGATGGATTTGTTTGAGTGTGTGTCTGTGTGAAAGAATATTGAGCTCTCAGCAGCCAGATGTCTGCAAAGCAATCCCTCTGCACAATTACCTCCGGACATCTGGGACCTATAAACACAGCGAGCAAGCTCCAGCTCTGTCTCTTTTTCTTTGTCCCTTATTGTCTCTTCGTCATTGTCCTCTCTCTTAAGTCTATTTTTTCCTCTTGCTTCCTTTTGGTCTCTATTGCTTTTTGTCTCACATACACACACACACAAAGTCTTGTTTTTCTCACCACCTTCTGCGTGGTGCACACATTCATGTCCCTATTCCTCTGCGTCTGGCCTGAACCCATGCATTTCACTGTCTTCTTTCTGCGTCTTCCTCTCCTGCTTCTGCACATACATACATATACAATCTCTACATTTTTTTCTCCCAGCTGGTGGCCACTGTGCTCTCCTGCCTGCTCCCTTGTCGTCTTCTTTCACTTGTCAGTCCTTTTGACTCTTGTCAAAACATCATCTCCTCCCTAGGCACGAACAGCAGCGCTGCCTATTTGCTATTCAAATTGTTTTTGTTTTTTTTATAAGATCGTCACCTGGTGTGTGCATATGTTGTGCAAATTGCATAAATCATCATGCAAATGTCAGTACACACGGTAGAAAGTGTTTAAACTTACTTGGAAAATAAGTTATTGACTATTTTTTGAGGGTATTTAACAGCCAGCCTATTTTTTGAGGATATTTACTGACCATCAACAGCTAGCTTAGCCTGTCACCACTGTGTTCACACACCCTCCCAAGCTGGAGGACACCACATGTTAATGAGACTCCTTCAAAGTCATGGCCAACACCAGGATTTTACAGAGTCCTAATTTGCCAGTACAACCACATCCCCCCTGACACATTTCTGACGAGCCACAAAAAAAGACTGCAAAATTTTTCATGTTTCTTATATTTAACTAGAAGGACACTGAGAGCGCAGACCTCTGCCAAGGCTAAATATTCTATCTCACACAGTAATTAGTCTATCCGCACATTGATTTAAATGCACTTAAAAATGTTGGCCATTGCTTTACCCTTCCATCAAATGTCATGAAAATCAAGCCATAATTTGCTGCCAAACAGAGCAATGTATTAGTATTAAGACGCACAGCTCACGATCCAGCTGAGTGCTCTAGAAATAGTGTACGTCATTATACATACACGTAAGGTTCGTGATTGGAAAAAAGGTTGCCGTTTTCGGGTGAATTTAGTCTACAAAACCACTGACATAGGTTTAGGGCAAAATGTCCTGGTTAGGCATTATAAAAGACAGTTTAAACATTAAGTAAATGTACGTAAATGCTGGAAGTGAAGTAGTTCTTAACCACAGAAGCTACTTGAGAAACAGAAGTATACCCTGCTTTATTATGTATCTAAGGTAGTATTGTGCTATATAACTTTATATATATATATATATATAACTTTATACTGGAAACTAGTAATTATGGGAAAATAATTTGGAAAATGTTCACTGAGGTAATAAATCGAGTCAGAAGTAGGGCCATTTTTCTATTGACTTAATGGGCTTCTTTTTGCAACCAGTGGAGTCGGCCCCTGCTGGCCATTAGAACGAATGCAGGGTTTGAAGTACTTCTTTATTAGCTTCACATTTCAGGCCCATGTTCTGGTAAACTGCCAAAAAGCCAAAAGTAATTGTTACATGGATTAGTAACAGCCTCCTTATTGTAGCTCCTTACATTACTAATTACTGGGATCACATTGCTGCCCAATCCGCTACTCATCTTTTGACAAATGCAAACATAAAAGAAATTTAATTACGTCAGAACACTGCTGCCCTTTCCAGAGTTAAGGATAATGGCCTTGTTGCAAAACTGTTTATCTGACATAAGTAATCTTACTACTTGGGTTTTATTATTGGTGAACAGCACACCGTAATTGCCTTTTCCACGACTTTAAACATTCATTTGAGCAATAAAAACAAGGGCAGAGGAACATTTTGTCCGAGGCTGGAGGCAAATCGCACTGATTGTATCCACACCAAATACAAACTTAGCCTCAGGAAATTAGTTTACCTGAAAAACCGGTTCCAAATGCTTATCAGAATTTAGTTACCCTGAGTATTATTTAGCAGTCATGCAACAAACAGTGTAATAAGATGAAAACAAGCATGTGTGAGGGTGCAGAATCCAAATGTGTTTATAAAGCTTAAAATGTAAGACAGAGGCGAGCATGTCCTGTTTGTACCCCAGCTCAGGGAGGGATAAATAATTTCTCCATAGCAGCAGTCTATGGCGTCTTGTGATGATTATTGGAGCCAGAGGAGTAAACGGGGCCCACGAAAGTTTACCATGGCCCAGATAGCTCAGGTAGGCTGTCACGGCAATCTAAATATGACCGGCGAGGAAAAAGTCGGTGTGAGGTAACTGTTTTTGTCCAGAGGATAAACAGTGGTGCACAGGAGGCTGATTTAAGGGGAATGGATGTGGGTTGCTGCACGTAGTGAGAGCTCCCTTTGGTAATGTAAGGAGAAATACATTATTATTATAAATGCAGAAGCTAATATAATTCTGTTTTCACAGACAGATACTGTAAGTGTTTCCATGATGTTTCTTTTAATATATTTATATTACTAAAAGCTCTTTAGGGCATGTTGTGCTCCTTTAAATGCAGTAAAAATACTGTTTGCATTTCTTAGTTTGTACTTAAATTATATTTATGATGGGCTCACTCCCCCCTCAAACTTTCCCCTCCTATAGTGCAGCATTTTTGGAGTGAGAACACAGCCTTCCATATGTCCATCCGTCCTCTCTGTTTATGTTTATAGCTCACTCGCTGTATAACATATTGAGGTGCAAAGGGCATCCAAGGACCAGGAGATGACAAACAAAGTCATAACATGAGCGAGAGAAACGTAAAAGGTTCGGGCGAGAGTCAATGACTCTTCATTTTTCAGTGAAACATAAAAGGCCACATTCCCTCCGACAGTGCAGGGCTGTTTTCACCTCAGTATTATTGACCCAGCTGGTCCCTGATGGCTTTCTGAATATGGGACGAGGCTTTTCATTTATTCCCGGACGCCGTCGAGAGTCCTTGAACTACTTGTCCCTGTCATCTGCAGTTTCAGGTGGGACTGTTGACCTTGTAGAACAAGTCGAGCGAGCCTCTCAGTACATGCAGATCCTCACTCTGGGCCCTCTTGTCACAAAGCATCTCGCAGGGACACTAATGCAGAATCCAGGGCAGCGTCACACCAATAAACTTCAAATGATCCACGGAACTGATGGAGAGGAGAAAGGCTTCTTATGTCAACTAGCCTACAGCTAAAACTTTCCCGCAGTTGATTTGGCAACAACCCTTGTTACCGTGGTAACAACAAGTGCATGTTATAAGTACAGCAAACAGTAATTGAGCGTCTAAGTTGGCAGGAATACAACAGATGCTCAACTGGTATATCGGTTTCCACTGCAACCAAACAAACTTGCACTGTTTTGATCAAGAAGTCAATCTTTGTAAACAGAGCACCACAAAACAAGCAGCAGTGGGGAAGTTGTTATTTTGCATTAGCAGCAGCTTAATACACCTCTTCTGTTCTGTAAAAACAGTTAATGCTGTTATCAGTTAAATTAAATTACAATGGATTACACATACACATTACATAGTGCTTATGACATGAGTGAAGTAGGAAGTGAGGTGACCTAGAAAAATAAAGGAGGAAACTGTTAATGTGAGTTATTCTACAGTGTTTTACGCAGTCTTGGGAAAAGTATTCAGATCCATGAGTAAAAGTACAAGTGTCAGCATCGAAAATACTTAAAGTATCAAAAATAAAAGTTCTTGCTTTGCAGAATGGACCCACTCAGATTGTTTTACATATTCTAGATATATTTATTACTATTGATGCATTTTAATTTTCTTAACATTGGGCTAATTTTAACTATTAAATATAATGTTCTGAGATTTATTTTTAAAATATGTCTAACCTTTTTAAATTGATCAAGTTTTTTTAAATGTTAAATCTTGACCTGAAAAGTAACTGGCAGCTCAATTTAATGAAGTATAACAAGTACAAGTACCTCGTACAAGTGCAGTCAAAGAAAATAAGTGAATTTGCGTATAAGTTTAGCACATCCTGTCACGTTAGATGATTGGAGGTTGTCTTAGATACCTAATTTATGATCTGTATATTAACCCAAACTATATTTCCCAAAACATAGCAAAATTTTATTTTACAGCATTAACCACTTTTTAAACTGTAACTTTTGTTTTAAAGTACTGGGACTCGTTGATCTAAAGTAGGGACACAAATCCAGTAAACGGGTCATATCAGAGACCTAAGGATGGTCAGGAATTAAATGTCAACCATAAATTACATCAAAAATGGGTTTGGAGTTCATGGAACTTTCCAGGAATGTAACTTAATTAAAATGTTTTATTTGACATTTCAGCCTTGAAAGGTAACCCTCCTTGACAGTTCATCTTTGATGCGATGAACAGATTAAATATTGTATAAGATCTATAAATAATGGCTCCAGCTGATGCAGTGATGAATAACTCCGACATTGTGTTTCTGTAACAAATGAAGCATTTGGCTGGCAGCCTATAGCCACGTCTTTTCTTATCAATATTTAAACAAGCACTCATACCGCTGTATTCGCACCCTTTGGAATGCTTTTAATGCAGTCTGCCACGTTGCAACTTGAAACAGTTAATTACTGGCATGCGGCCACAGAGATGAACTTCTGCTCATGTCTCGGCTCCTGACGAGCTGATTGCTTTTGACTTGGGAGCGCGGGGGCTGCTGGGAGCGCAGTGTTTGAGGATGACCACAGGGACGTGGCCCAGGTATCTCATTGCTGAAACAGGAGAGTGTAGCTGTCAAGGTGTGACATATGAGCTAATGACCTTCGACCTTGGCAATGCATTAGAGTGGGGGTGCGGAAAGGTAAAGCAGCTTTGAATCGCTGTTCAAACCACAGGAAATTATCTTACTAAACATTCACCAGAATTCCCTCCTCATGGCTCCAAGAAACTCGACTCTGTATTCATATGGAGCCCCATTCTGACCAAATATTTATTATTCTCCACTCATGTTTATAATGTGTGTGTCTTTTCTTCACATAATCCTGCAGGGCCAGTCAGATTTGAGGCATTAAGAAGACAATTGTTTGTGAAATACTTTCACATAATCCTATGACCCACTTTTGGTCTTTGCAGACAAACCTCATCGAATTCCTTTATATGGCTTTATCACAGGCTGCTCTCAAGAATACATTTCCCTCCTTTAATGTAAATGTGAACTCCTTGCAAGCTTTTTCTTTTCTTTTAAAGATGATATGTATACAGCCACTCAGCATAACGATGACTCGTCTAGTGGGTGAGTTAAGCACGAAGCAGACCTAACCCTGTTTATTTTACAAAATGTAAATGCAGGCGTCTTTTTGATGCCAAGGATTTGTTTGTGAAGTTCATTTTCAGGGCTTGTGTATTCCTAATAAATAATAAAGTGATGATATTGCAGGACTTTAGCATTTTGATAGGATTAGCACAAGGCGTTCCCGTGTGAACGTGGCGTAAGTCAGGCGATGTGGGCCTGCAAACCTTTTTGATGTGACACTGATAATGTTTGAACAGAAAACAGAGGTCAGATTTCAGAATCTTTCAAATATGCAGGCTTTGCTAAAAGATGCCAGCACATGAAGATGAGACGGAAAAAATGAAGTTACTTAGCGTGTCCCAGTCTGTTTAAACTCCCCCAATGAGTTTATTTCCTCTTTAAGAGCAGGCAGGTTGTCCAACCTAAACTATCTGCAAATAAAAGACAAACATGCTGAAAATACCGGGAACAGCACACAAAAATAAGAGTATCAAGTTTTTTTTTAATCACCAGATCCTCTCGGACTGATGGAGAGAAAACAGGCGACTGGCAAACCTTGAACTTCCTGGTCATGTAAACGTCTTCGAGTTGAAGCCATTTGTCAGGATTCAGCAGGAAATGAAAGCAGTTTAGCACAGAAAAGGAGAACATCTGGTGAAACACCTGCTCTCAGCGTGCTTTTACATGGAAACGACACAAAACCTGTAGTTCTGGCAAGCAGTTGGAGTGATAAAAATAAATAAATAATAGTTTTTATTTGATATGTTCTTTTCAGATTTCGGCACAAAATATTTTGTTCAATTATACACAATAATTTTGTAGTGCCTTTTTAATGATTCCAGCTGTGTATCTGGAGGATGTTTGAAATGCCACCTCACTATCAATAATCTATAATACACAGTACCAGTCAAACGGTTGGACACACCTTCTCATCCAGTGGTTTTTCTTTGTTATTTTCAACATTGTAGATTGAAACTGAAGACATCAAAACTATGAAAACATGGAATTATGTAGTTTAACACAAACACCTGGAATGGTTTCCAACGAGCAGGTGTATATATAAGAGTATATATAAAACATATTCTGGTTTGTTTAACACGTTTTTGTTAACTACATCTTTAATATTAATCTACAATGCAGAAAATATAATGAAACCAAATAAAACCCACTGAATAAGAAGGTGTGTCCAAATGTAAGACTGGTACTGTGTGTGCTTGTGTGATGTACAACAATAGTAGTTTGTGTTCAAAGTTTATTGTTTGGTTAAAAAAAAGAATAGAGATAATACTAAATAATAATGATGTAAAATTGTCTAGCTGGCTAAAGTAAAGTTGTTTAATGGTGATTCCTATGCCATATGATTTGTAGTTTGAGGTAAATACTGTATATTCCAACAGAAATAACTGATAAGATTCAAGGGTTTCTATGAATTTGAGTAGAACAAACCTACCTATCCAAAAGATGATTTTATCACTAATATATAATGGAACTACATGTACATCTTTAAGGGTTGTTTCCAGTCGGCTGTGCCCCACAAGTAGCCACAACGTGTTTCTAAAACATAATTCCATGATGACATTTAAACATGTCAGACAATCAGACAAAGTGTAAATGAAAATAAAACTGGACTGCAAACAACACCTGAGTTCCATTCTCCCAATTTTCCAGGAGCTCCAGCAGGTAAATGGAGTCCATGTGTCAGGTTGTAAAGTGTATTTCCTGGTGATCCCGCTGAACTTCCTTGATCTTAAGCGGCTCTCCGACGGGGACCATCCGTCATGTTGGAGGAGAAAAGTGAAAGCAGATAAGTCTTGTAAGAGTCTGACGGGAAACAGATCCGACGGCCCATATGGGCTTATAAAGTACACGGCCCTGCACTGTAAACACTTCCCATTTTTAGAACGCTTAAGAGGCGACAGTAACCAGACGGTGGTCTCCGTGCTGCAGAGCAGCACTGATGAGAACAGAACTGTGCATCTGAAGAGGAATCTCTCTTCTATTTAGATCTACATCTGTGATTTTTACACTTAAACGGGCACATGCTGTGACATTTCACCACAGTGTCATCTCTGTGTAACACCTTTGTCTGATAGGAAGATATGAGGATGATCTCTCATGTGACGACAGATGTATTTTCTCAAAGCACATGGTGTTTACAATGCTCCCGTTCAGAAAACACTTCAAAAAGACCAAATTTTTCTGCTCACGGCACGGTTTTTAAGATGCTTCTCCTAAAATGCGTCTGACCTGTTATTCTGAGGACAGGCTCCTTACAATTACCCACAATTCCACTGTAAAATTGGTGCAATAAACTCACCAACAACTGCTCTTTCAGAAAACGTTTTGTTTTAGTAAAAAATGCATTTTACACGCGCTTTCATGTCCTTTCATTCAGTTATTAACCATTACACGATATATTAGAAATGCTGTGATCAAATCTACACAATCCTTTTGATGACCACATGAGCCCAATAAAGCTCTGTGAAATCCGTAGCATTTTGGCATTGCCAGATTTTTTTCTTGGCTTATTCAGAAGCATCAAACCAGCCTGGTGTGGAATTTCCTGTGAAGACTGTGCTCCCATTCATAACCCAATCACTTTGATAGCAGCCATCCTCTGTAGTCACTATGACCTCACTTGAAAGTCCCCCAAATCACTCCAGATCAAAGAATGTGATGTTTGATCGTCTGATAATAGTGCAAAGCCTCCAGAACATCAGATCAGACCCAGACTTTGTATCCAACTTGCTTCACCCCTCCTTTATTTGCCTTGCCATCTTGAATAAAAAGCATTTTGCAAACAGAAATGCACAAAAAGTCAAAAGAGGGTGAGCACTTAGTGGAGTAATGATGCCATTTAGCATCACCAGTCTACCAGTTTGTGTGACCTAGATAGAGAATGACATGAGCAGACTGTGGTGACTGGAATCACTTCCATTTGCTCCACACTGCAGCACTGCTGATACATTTCTGCTGAGAGATGGGTCGACTCTGTCAAGCACAATATGCAAATTTCAGTATTTTTCCACAAAAACCATCTGACGTTTTTGCATCAAATTTGAGGATGTGCTTCAGCGGCTGGGGAAAGTTTGAGGAGGAAAAGAAAAGTATCAGTTTCTTGTTGCGGCATGTTTTCTACAGGATTCCCTCTTTTTTTAGGAGGATAAAAAAACCTTTTTTGTGCTAATCTTTTCCTGAATGTTTTTGCAAAGTTGCCATACCATTGTTCCGAGAGCCCAATAGTAACAAATTCCCACTGGACTGAAATCGTATTTGTCCAATGGGAAACTATTTACTTTGCAGTCCCTTTTCTCCAAAAAAACAAACTCTTCTTGGAGTTTTTTTCCCCCCCTAAATATAGATTTATATCCATAACCAAGTGGGTTTTGAGCCTAAATCTAACCATTCCTTACCATCACACAATTATCTTAACTAGTAAGACCAGCAGTCATTGTCTCCTTTGTGTTTTGGATAATGGGCTGTCAGACTAATAGGGTTTCGGTCCAGACGTCTAATTGGCACATCTAAATAATGGGCTGTCCCTGTTGTAGATTCCTGTGAGATGGTAGATTTCAGACGTATGAAATGTCTACAATGATTGGACTTTGTGAGCAAATGCTGCTCAAGGAATATGGCCCCAAGGACTTGACTGTTAGTCCCATTGATTTCAAATTTGGCACACATTTCCAGCTCAGTGTGCTCTACAAAGAAGCCTCTTGGACCACAGAAGTTGAACATGTCCAGAGGCTATCCCTAGATTTGCTGAGCTCTTTTAGGCATTAACCATGATCAGTAAAGTTTAGGATAGTTCATTGGGCAGCAAGCTTTGCAAGAGTTTTTTTGCACATTTTTCCAAGAAAAGTTTTTGGAAAGTCTGGGGTTACATGATGGCAAAACGCACAATGGTCTGATTGTCTAGACTTTCCACAATTTATGATTATTTTGAAAAGCACATTTTCAACATCTCTTAAATCCTATCTCCAATTTCTACCAAATGTCCTCCATGCAATACTGGAGCAAGGTTATCAAAAGCTGTTGATAACTCATTTGTTTGAAAGGGCTTTCTCAGCGTAGAGATGGACGTAACTTCACAACTGCCCATTGTAACAAAACTGGCAGTATGTCTTTATTTAATTGAATGAAACATACCCTGAAAGTCTCATTTAAATTGACCATTGGAGGTGCTAAAATGCCAAAATAAAATGCCTTACATTACACAAATCAGGCTATAAATATGACTTTTTAAAAAAACTTGTTGGATATGTTTCATTACAATGTTGAACCATTTGTGCAGAATTATTGTGAAATCGTTCAATAGGGGGCGCCACTAGTTTCAAAGAATGCATTGGCCTGGCACAAAAGTTTTTTAAATCAATAACAGTTTGTCCAGACTTGGTGTTTACGTTTAATGGCAGTGTAGAGTATGGCCCGGCACAGATTTGATTGTAAATTAATGAGTTTCTGTACAATAATCATAAAAGCTGTTAGTTATCTTTAATTCAGATGTCGGAAAAGTCTTCACTCTTCGGAGCTTTAAACTTTTATAGTCAGTGTTGGTTTGAACCTTTACCACTTGTGGCTGTGTTTCCTTCCGCTTGGCACTCTTGTATATCACAGCGTCTGAGCATCAGGTTTTGTGTGTTTGTCTATAATTAGATGCTAAATCCTCAAATGAGGAAAACCGGGATGATTGCTGCGTAAAGATGTTTTTTCCGACAAGGACAAATTCTTCAAACACCTCCGAGTGGCCGTCCTCATCTCGCTGTTTACATATTCATGAGCACCAACTGATATTTTGGTCTGTGGGACCTTCATCAGCATGAAGACATATTGAGATGATGACAAATTGGCACAGATTCTCAAACACACACACATACACACACACACAATGCTGGAGTCCACTAAAGGGGACAATCCAAGGGCATCTTGTGGTCCCAGACGCTCCGTAGTCTGACAATTCTGCATCACTCTGCACTTCCTGCATAATTCCCCCCACTACGGGTCTAAATGACCTGCGTGATCGCCATGAATATCAATGTCACGCGTGTCGGGCTGCGTCAATTCGGCTCGGTTTGATGCATGTCGCCGGCTCGGCCGTTAAAATGCTCTGCTGGGCTGGAGGGGGAGGAGGGGGATGAGTGGGAGGAATATGCACAAGCCGGGTATTGCTGGCTGAGGCATTTATGTCACCTTTAAAAGCAATGTATACATCACTTTGAGGAATGTAAGAGGAATTGGAGGCTCTTAATACTGCTGGAGAGCTCCTTCACCATCCAAAGCGTCTTTGTCACTGTCACTCGCTGGGAAATTAATGGGTATTTTGACCTCCTGTCCAATCATAACTGGAATTATGTTTTAGCTGTGTTACCTCTGACTTTCACAAACAAGCCAAAGTGAAAAATGATTTGACAGCCGAGTCGAACGCTGTCTGCAGATACAGTAATGCTGGGCCCGTTTGTAGGAATATTTACAGAAAAATCACACACAGAGGGCAATAGGGGTTTAGGTATTTTAAATTGATAAAAATGTTATACTGTACAAAGAGTCAAAGAAACAGGCTAAAGATAAAGGGAAAAAATCAGATTAAATAAAACTTTAATGATGACTCAGTCTTCAGGGTGCAAGTCGAAGCTTTTTCGTAACAAATACTAACTGACAAAAGTCTTATGATTCAATATCGGAGTGAAAAGATGGAGAGTCGAAATTAAAATTGTTCTGAGCAGGAATCCATTGGAATTTAAGGATTTTATTTCTGTGAAAAATTAACTTTCAATGTTTCAGAATTAATTTTTAAATTGGAGTTGACCATTCCTCCTGGAATAGCCAAGATAAAGAAAGAGTTCAGTTTTTATGTGGTTAAATGGTCAGTACGGAATGTAGACAATCCAGCACCATTTACCACAAATCCACATACAACAGCCATCATGACCCCAAAATGTTTGATCAACAAAAACCACTGTTTTGTTTTTATAAGAAGCTGCTAAATGGTTCCAGGGCCCAGCACAGTCGTTTCTTGAAAAAGTCCCAACTAAAATGCCAGACCAAACAAGTTTTGATGTTTAATTCTAACAACACCAACAAGCTGAACTGAACTGAACTTCTTTAACTTTGGCATAACTCAGTGCAACCAAGCCCCTAAGAATGGTGCTCAGCTTCGGGGCCAAGTTATAGCGGCCAAACTGTAGAATTCCAATTTCTGGGTTCTCCCATTGACTTTTATTGGGAAATAGATATCTGTACATCAGTATTTTTTATTTTTATTTTTTACCATTACTGTTAATTTAGTCTAAAGCCTAGAAGCTGTAGAATCAAATAACTGCATCTCTATTCATGTTAGCTGGCTGTAAACCAGAAGCAGCCATTTACTCTCTTGGCTCCACAGTGCAGAGGAGCCATCAGAGAGCTTGGTAATATTATATCCTGAAGGCCAACCTTTCTGGCTTCATGCACCACCAAGTACCTTTGATAGGAATGAAGGTGCCCACCTCAAATGCTGTATCCAGTTCTCTTTAATGCTGAGCGGTTATCCTCCATTTCTGAGCGCTTTTTGTAAGAGACTGCTGTCAATTCTGGGTTTGAGAGTTTGTTCTCATATTATTTGGTGATACTTATAAAAATTATTTATTTAAATTTTAAACATTTAAACCAGACAGGTGTTAAAAACTGAACGTGTGTGTTCAGGGATGTAGGAAATGGCAACATAAACTTAAACGTACTTATTATATTACTGGATTATTATTATCGCTGTTGTCAAGTTGGACTTTATTTATTTTACAGGCAATTTAATCGTTAATCAGCTAATTCATTTAACATACCTTTTACGCTTTTTTTCATATACCACATAGTGTGAATATTTCTCTGTAAAATGTGAAGTAAAAAAAACAGTTGGATTAAAGTCATACTTGAGAGAAATACTTGAGAATAAATATTACATTTCACTAGTTCTTGCCATGTAGTGGAAAAGCCTCTGAAACAGGCCGTCATCATTGGAGACTAATGAAATTCTTTTAGGTAAGCTGCTCCTTGAGGCAAAACTGAGAGTTGAGGGAAATAGAAATTCATCGCAGACTTAACACACTTGAAATATATCTGTATTTAATAAAATCCTTTCATCCCTGGATCGCGCCCGTTTATCAAACTAAACGTCCTCGTATTAAAGTGATTTTGTGAGATGATGTCACAGTGGGTTCCTGCTGTCATTCCGTGTCAGGTTCTCCAACATGACACGGACTACCACTGGTACTCAGCCAGGACAAGTGCCCTTCAAATAAAATATCCCTCTGCCAGATTTGGACATACAGAGCCATCAGGCTCAGCTGCTCCAGCTTCTGACCTCTCAAACTGGCTGCTCTCCACCACACATTACATTTGTATAATGAGGACAGAAAGAAAAAACCGACCCAAGTTATAAAAGGTTAGAGTGATTCTCAATTTGTATTAGCATTGTATTAGCTGTTAAAATGCGTAAGCAGTGCCGTATTTACTGATTGTTTCTGTGTGATGTGTGCAGGAATCAATAGAACATCCCTCCAACTATCCCTATCTGACATTTGAGGCAGACAACAGCAACAGTTTGACGCAAATAAGAAAAATTAATACAGAAAAGACAGAAATATCCACGCCCAGAAGAAACCCTTTTTATTAGTCTCTGGTGACTTTAATATCAAACCCAAATGATCCCTTCAGCTATTTTCACTTTGCTTTCCCCATCTCTGAAAACTCACATGACAAACCACTAGTTTCATTTACTTACCTTTTAAAAATATCAAAGAAAAGTCCTCATTATTATCTTTCAAGTGCTCTCTCAATGTGACCACATCAAGCCTGACCGGTTGCGTGTGCAGAGCGGCTGTGTTATAAAAATAATTGCATGGACAATGTGCCTAGAGTAAATTTGGACCTGTGCCGCTTGATTTTTTTATGTCCAAGCCCAGTCTTATGTCACTTTCCAGGACATCACATTTGGTGAGGGGACTCACCACGGTGAGGGAATTTTCGAGATGTGCCCTGCTGTTTGGTACAAATAGTCCCATTTGAGCTAATAATGACGCAGACAACCGGATGAAGCTGATGTTTCCTGATGCACAGCTCAGAGCGGGTAAATATATTTGAAGTAGGACAGAAATGCCGACTGTGAGATAGACTGCAGCACTTTTGAAGTTGGAAGAAGTAGAAAAAAAAGCTGTGCACTCCAGTGGTAGCTGTTCTGGGTCTTACTCTGTGCTGCACATTTCTTAAGTTAGGCTTTTCTGGTGCACCTTGATCATGCATTTCTCTCCAGCACCAGTAAGATAGAGCTATCAATAATTGATTCACCACCAGAACAAAATGTGTGTGCTCTTCAAGTGGTGGCTGGTGTCTGCACTCATTGTTTTAGCAGGCATCAGAAAACCAAAAAAGGACAACACAGTTTCAAACTCCAACACTCCTTGCCACTTTATTTTCCTTTGAAGTTAAAAAAGGAGATAATTTGAATGGAATTGACAAGTCCAAGCACAGCAGTTCTGGCACTCACTTGCAAAACATTGCAGAGAATTCATAATATAACCTCAAAATCCTTTCAAGGAAATTTTCTCAGAAACTGCACTTCCAGTGTAGTAGAAATAGATAGTTTGGATTTATTGTAGTGGGGTTGTATGAGGTACTTATCCATACTCAGTATTACCTGCAGTAGATGGAAATCGGCACGCTCCCAGTTCGGAGAAGCAGACAGGAGCACTGGCACGGTGTGGACTTAATATACATATATATAGAATATTGTTACTGCTTTACCTTGGCGCCAGACAGCCCAGTTTAAGTTGAGGAGAGCTGAAGCTGCTTTATGCTCTTTAAACAACCAGACTCTTTGATAAAAACAGTAATTTTACCTTACAGAACACATGCATTGCTGGTTTTCCTGTCAGCCTTAGACCAGGAATGCCCCAACTCTGACTTTCTCCTCTAAACAACGACCCCATATGTATCTCTTATAAACCATATTTCTGTTTATAGTAAGGCAGCGCCCTCTTGTCGGTGTAGGAATCATGAGCCAAAAAAAAGCAGTTTTTTTTTAAATATAAAGAACAACAAAGTCTGCTTAGAGAGGGTTAGAGGGGTAGTAAAACCAAAATCAGCATTATTTCAGGTTGCATGTGTAAGTTAACTTGCATGCAAAGCTGCATCAAATCCTGCATTAGGCACTTAACATCCCTCACTAGTTATTTCATTCCAAAAGTTATTTTTCTAAACCTATCCATGTAGTTTTCTAAACTGAACTAAACCAAGAGCTTTTGACAACCACCATCTACTGTCACTATTCTCCTGGATATTTACCTCTTGTAACCCCACTTCCATAAATCCACAGTATCCCTTTAAGAGCAGGGTGACCTAGCTAAATGGTAGGTCAAGGTTTATAGTTTTAAAACACTGACATGGAGTCTAACAGATGCCATAAAAGCATCCATTTGCGATGAATGTTCATGGGAATCATGTGTTCTATAATAGTGAGCTGGACCGGCTTCTCCTGAAGGGACCACACATGCATTTTACATGATACATGTTCATAAAGTGGGCACTAAGTGGAAGAACAGCAAACGTTCAGGAAATGGGACATGACACATGCTGCAGCTTATAGCCACCGTGCAATGGATCATATATCAAGAGTTGAGGGACTACTGGAAATATCCAAACAGATTAGAAAGGGGAAGGTAAGAAGGTGTGTGAACAGGAGAGGGAAAATAAGAGAAGTTGGGAGAAACCCATCTGGAATCTCCTCTATTATTAGATGTGATTTTGCCTCTGAGGGGATGAAGAAAGAACGTCCCTGCTCATTACTGTAAAAGCGGGGCAGTGGGGGGTGCGCGTGCAACGACAGCACAATCGCTGTCACACACTTGATCCTCTTTTATTAACTTAGCGCGGTGAGATGCTGCTCCTCTCTGTGGACAGCAGACGACTTGTTGTGCTGAGGATTAAATGAAGCATACTTGAAAAGATACAAGATCAGTGCGTATTGCCAGAAGCAGGTCCGGAGGGGGGCGGTGCAGTGTGGAGAAGGGGAAAAGGCTTTGCTGCGTGTTAAATATATTCATAATAACAATTAGTATTCTAGATTAGAAAGGTTTTCATGACGCAGGAAGGCTACATAAAGGTTAACGTCCCTTGAGGAGGTTTCCTGCACACTTTTTTTCTGAATGATTCCTTCTGTGAAGTTTTGATCATAATCAAAGAATCCATGATTTGTCAGAGTCAAACGGACACTTGTTTAATTAGAACGCAATCCCAGCAGCTCTGTCAATTAAAGCACACTGTGAGGTTAGAGATAATAAAATGGGATTAGATGAAACTCATTGTCCTCTGAGGACTTTCTCATAGCTCAATTAACTCAGCAAATAACCTGAATAAAATATGAGCATATTGCAATATTCATTTTATGCATGGAAACGGATTCTGAGTAAATTATGCAACACACGAAAAAGGGGGCCATCTAATGTCCAGATGCATGCGTTTGTGAAAATGTGATCGGGAGATAAAAACGAAGCATTTCGTGGATGTAAACTGGCAGGAGCTTTTGGCTGCCGTGTACACACCATCGCTCTCCACTTTGTTTCCCCCGCTCTCTGGCAGAGGAGAGCTCCTTTAACCTTTTCTGTCTGGAACTCAAATGAGAAATTTAGTCTCTCACCCTGGGAACCAAGCTCATTAAAACATATTGGGCTTCAACTCATACTTTTAGTATCCAGGCCATGAATATGCATTATTCAAGCACAGGACATTATCTGTCTCATTGTGCTCCCTCTGAACGTTCCTTTTTAACCCAGGGGCACGGGAAAAAAGTATGTCAAATATTTTTACGACGCCAATATGTCATCTTCATGATCATGAAAACATTGTGATAATTACAAGCTTTTTAAATTGCTAATTTATTGTGATATCCTTAGCCAGGGTTAAATGCTATTCTTTTCCTGCAAGGCGCCTTTTGATGGAAAGAACAAAGTAAAGGGAGTAAATAAATAGACCATTACTTATGAGTGCTGCTAAACATATGCTTTGTGGATTACATGTTAGTTCAGACCCAAGTAAACCAGCTGCTCCTGTGTTTTATAGGCTAAAATGGCTGTTTTGTCAATGGAGTCTGGTGGCTTTGAAGAAAGTGATATAATGGATGGATTTTATTAGAAATTCTGTCATTCAGGTTGCTATAATACATATTGTTGCAGTCCCCATCCATTGCAGTTCAAACTTTCCTCTTCAGAGACACCAGACTCCTTTGACCAAAATATGAATATCTGTATTTGAATGCATAAGAACACTACAGGGAACCTATGGAATGATATTAACACCTCTAAAACATAATGGACCAGCACTCTCAGCTGCTGTCATTCTTTCCCATAATGCCATCAAGCACTTAAGGGAAATAAAGGCTGTTGCTGTAGCATGCCTTCAAGAAACTGCCAGATGCTTTAAGAGAAAATCACACTCTTAAACTCCACTGTGACAGTATGCATCAGCTGCATTGTTCTGTACATATCGTCCTGCTGACAGAAATTATCATGCATGATTCACTCAGCCAGATAATTGATTATACGGCTGTCAGAAGTCTGATGGCTTGATTTCGCAGTTTCAGTGCATTAAATCACATGCCACTTCTTCACTTTTGGTCAACACTTTGGGGAAGTCTGTATATTGGTCTGCATTTAACAGCATTACCTGCACACAGGGAGGCCAGCAGAAAAAAAGATCCCCTTGGTGTGGCTCATTTGTCACCCTGATGATAATCTATAATAGCCAGGTTGTCTGCTTGTGTGGGCCGCACTCAGATGCAGCCTGGAGACTCCGTTGCCATGCATATTTGGCAAACAATAGCAAAAAAGAGAGAGAGTTTGGAAGAGGCGAGATTTTATGAAAATGCAGAATAATTTCTGATGACAGTGCTCTTACTAACACAGTTCCACATCATTATGTTTGCCTGCCTGCAGACTGCCAGCACGGCACTGTGCCACAAATATTGACCGTTAGTTGTGCCTGTGGTTTGATTACTAAAATCTGTCATCTGATTTGCCTACCAGCGTCTGGTGTTTGTCTGCTATGATGGCCAAGTGATGATCTTATGAAGGGTCCTGAAGCAGCTTATTTTGGAGGAAAGAAGAAGAAAAGAAAAGATGAGAGGCAAAGTGACATGAAAATGCAAAATGGATTGAGCCATTGTAAATCAGCCTTTCAGCACTCTTTCCACAGTTGGAATATTTGCTAAATTAAAGGTCCCCTCGGGAGATTTTGACCACTAGGGCCTATTTTTTTGATAAGTGGGTCCCCATCTCTTGCTTTGCTAGCGTGCACATGAGGACACCAGCCCAGTATCCTGAAAGGGGAATGGATTTTCCACATCAAAGTCTGTTTACAGGTTTGGGAGAGTCCTACTGCATATGTGAAAAAAGAAGTATGAAGTTGATGTAGATCCGGTGGGAGCTGTGTGATGTTTGATAAACTGGTTGAGTCTGAAAATCTGAAGGTCTGGAGTTAGAAAGAAGTGAGCTTGCCAGATGTTATGGCTGGTATCATTAATTGTTCATAGCAATTCCTGCAAAACGTAATGCAGTGGAATTCGTGGCTATGCCATGATTTGCATTTTGTCCAGTTACAAAGAATGTGAAAGTAAAAGTGCTTAAACCTGCATTCTTTCGAGTGGTCAGCAGGGGGCACCACTAATGGTTGCAACAGCAAACCCCCTTTGTATGTTTATCAATCAAGAAATGGCTGCTTCAGACTTGATATATTTTTATCTTCAGTTGGACTAAAAATATTCCAAGGAGTCGGCTGTTTGTTTTAATTAAGTTTATCGTGCTTTAATTTAGTTTATCGTCCTTTTTGTAAGGATTTACAGCTGCCAGACTCCCTTGAGAAAACCTCTCATTGTACTGCCACGGGGTCTGACAGTCTGTCAGTCAGTCCTGGTTCTGGTTACCCCATGCTTCTCTTCCCTCCAGCCAGCCAAGCAGGCCGACCTGGGCCTCCAGCAGTGTGATGTCAGTGTCGGCTCCCACGCAGCAAGTGCTCAGCTCCAGGTCCTGCAGCCCAGGACATCACTATTAAATTTCATAACTAGTTAAAAAATCCTAGTAAGAGTGGCATTGATAATCTGGGGATTTATCCTATACCTCTGTGTTAGAATGTGTACACTAGCAAAGCTGGCAATGTGCCATCAAAGCCTTAAAAGAACAAACAAGCAAGTATGCATACAAGACAATGGAAGTTTTAAAAAAAAGAAGAAAATTGGCTGTGCAAGGAAATGCATTGTTGGACGTCACCTCAAATATGTGAAAAACACGATTAAAACATAAGTGTTTGTTTACAACACAACGCCACAGGGAAGCTGTAAGTTAACCTCACTGACCCCCAGCAAGCCAGTCATTACACACTCATGCTGTGCAGCTAAACACTGTTCAGACCCACAGAACTTACAATCTAGTCCAAAGTTTTCAAAGCAACCAAATAGGTCAGGCTCAATTTAAGAAAAACTGTCAAATCATTCACATATTTCCAATAAAACACTGAGTCTTCGGTTTCAGCAGCTGAATCCGTGTTTACAGTGTTACACAGCTCCAGTGTGGAATAGGATTATTTTTGTAACCTAAAAGTCTGAATGTTAATTTGGTACAGTGCTAATTTGTGAGATTCAGTACACACATTAATTTGATATTTTCTGCTATGTGCCGTACAAAAAACATCACAGCAATTTAGCGCTTAGTGCAAGAGATTGCTTGTCAATCATCTACATATTTGATTTGTCTTGAAGTTTGAGTGGGAGTTGTGCGTCTCTTTTCTTTGTTCTTTTTTGTTTCTTGCTAATTACCCACTTCTGCTGCTGATACTAGAAATGGAAAACACAATTATCCAAGATGATGCCAGGAATGCCAAACAAGGGTACACTGTGTAGTGTTGGCTGAAGTCAAATGTAAGCAAATGTAATATTCCAGAGAGAAGTCAGGGGGGGACAAAATTAGACACTAATTTGTTTGATATTTGCTTATGTAACAAGTCTCCAAACCCATATGAGCACATAGTTCGTTTGATCCTACACTTACACTATACTGTATCACAGGACTTTCTCCTTCACTCCCATCTTTATCACGATGCTGCAACAATATATGTAAATATGGGGTGTATAGGCTGCTTGAACAAACGACCTCCTGGGTTTGTTAAGGGATGACAGTCTTTTTACAGAGTCGGGAAATGTAATATTACTTTCAAGCTATTACAGATAATGCAATAATCCCCAAATATCTAACATTATTTACCCCCAATCCCTACAATAACCCTGAAGGAAGTGGTGCAGAGACTCTTCCTTGCTTTTCACAGTTTCCTGCTGCTTCTCCTCACCACAGGTCATGTGGCATCCTGCCAGTGTTTGAGGACGCCAGCTTTTGTCAAAATTTGTGGATGTAAACAACTCAATAGGCTGACAAGAACCCAGCCCTCTACAATAACAGTGTTCTGTTCCCCCACGGCTCTATTTGCTTTCATGTTTGTATCTTAAGAGTGTGGCTGCTCTTAGCAAAAAAAAAAAAAGGGGAAAAAAAGTGAATTTGCTTCCAGCGCTGGTCCCACAGTTCCCTTGAACTTCAAAGGGCTGCAAGGGAAACTTTCCTACATCTTGATGCTGCGTTCACCTCTGTGCCACAATCAGGAAGGCTCCATCTATCTCCATCTCCACTTACTCACTGATACGGGCCTAGAATATAGAAGCATTTCTCCTGGTAATAAGTCAAGTAAAAGTAAGGTTTTTCTTTCTGATCTGCTTCCACTGAGCTTAAATTAGAATCAATACACAACCTGCAGCAAGCAACTAACGTGACATAATGGTAATCTCATTCACCGCATGGTTGTTTTTAAATTAGATGCAGTCCGTGGAGTGTGAGTGCGGCGGCTCGAGTGTCTGTGGGTTTGTCACACGCGGGCCAAGCTGATTGGACGGCCTAATCAAAAGATACAATTGGGGTGAATGATGAAACGCAAAATCGAGATGTCTGCTCACTCCGATATTTGCATTTTTTCCATTTAAGCCTTTCTCCCAGAGACACTGTCACCTCATTCAAGCTCGCCAGCCTCTTAGAAATATAGTTCATTTTAAAAGTGATGTATGATTAGCTCTGCCAGCCACAGTCCTAATTGAAATGAGTTTCGGCTATGCGGCAGGGGAACCAGGGCAGGGATGCACAGCTGTGCCTCAATTGGTCGGAATCAGTTGTTCGTCCCATTTCGCTGTGCGGACTAATGATTTGCTTGCAGTGCTTGGAATTTGCTGATAAGGTCATGTGAGGGAAAGCCTTAACAGTGCAAATTAACATCGAACATGCTTATGTTTGCTACAAAGTAACTATAGTTCTCTCTAGTTCAGTCGGTGGTGAGCAAAACTAAATAGAAATCAGTTAATTTGCACCTCAATGCCAATCCTGAGCTACATTCACCCATTCAATATGAGTCAGTGAGTCATAACAGGGTTGTACTGGTGTTCGGTGCTGCATCAAGATCTGAAAGCAGCTAGAGCGCACTGTGACAGTCAGGAGTGCAGCAGTGTCACAAACAGTGTACGGATCTACAGTACCGTGGCTTCTCTGGTAATGGAAAAGTGTGTGAAAAGCCCCAAAGCGTTCCCCTCTCACCTTCGGAGTGGCAGCACAAGGCATCCATCCTTTTCTTCCTTCTAGTAACAAGAGATTTGTCTCCCCCCACCCCCTCCTGCCTGCTCCACACAAGTGGAATCTTGTTTAGTTGCTTCAGGTCTGTTTTTGCTGAGTTCTGCACACTGACTGATGTATAGCCTCAGCGAAGCAAATTATTGAACAGTTTGCATTGCAAGAAAAGGAAATGTGTGTTAATAAAATAAAGAAATAAAGTGTGATTGAAGCCCCAGGAGAACACACTTGTTGCAGACGTAACGATGAAGATGCAATAGTGACACCCATTTAAATCTGATTTGCAAATTATTATTTTCGTTGTTTGTTGCTGCCAGCGGCTAATTATTATTCACAGCGGGGACAACAATGTGTCATCTTCTATTTGCTAGGGGATTATGGTGATATGGCTTGAAATGCACATGTTTATCACAAGGAAAAGAGACGCCAAGGGCCCAAACACTACTTCGGCACTTCATTTTGATAGCACTTTAAATTGATAGCTTTAGAATTACTAAACCTTGAGGCACAATCACCGTAAGACCTTCTGTGTAATTGAAATGCTATGCAACAATACTGTATATCTTTCATTCCTGTATCTCTCAAATACTTGCTTCCTCAATCTGAGTTACATTTATCTAAATAAATCACCGATTCAAACTATGAGACAGAAATACTTCTCTGCCTTTGTTCTGTCTCCCTCGCACGTGTCCTTATTTCATCTCGTGCTGCCTTTGCTGTTTCTTATACTGAAGAAAGGGTTTTTGAAAACTATGGGAATCAGGCAAAGGCAGAAATCGAATCACTGCATGCTTTTTATGTGTCATTTTTTTATAATTAAATTCACAGTGGTGTCTTACAGAGAAAATCCTTGATCAGAATCAAAAAAATCATCATAGTTTTGCAGCAAAATGCTAATATGATTCATTCCATGTTCAATGTGGAGCATGAAAGCCCAGCATAAATTTGAGGCTGCAAACAGCATAAGAAATAACTGCATATATTTGAGTGATATGGGGCATGCACATCACATACTTACATACAGCGTCTTGCTCTCATCCAGAGTTTTGAATACTGATCAAGTCACAAAAACAATTTTTATATCAACTATAACAATTGCTGCAGTATTCAGCGTTCTTTTAAAGACCACAAGGGATCTTAAGGTTCCGGCCTTTGCCGCAAGCTTGTTCCCCTGCTGGGATGCAGGAACAGTCTTGACGCGTGTTTTTGAGGACCTTTGTGAGCAGCTGGCTCCAGGCGAGCAACTGGAGAGATCTCGCTGCACATACGGTTTGGCCATTGC
>CAFUXE010000014.1:694695-743594 GCA_903364295.1 Serranus cabrilla | reverse complement strand
TTCTCCGGGTTTACTTACTGGCCACCAAGGCATCGCTGTAGCCAGATCCGCTGTTGGTTCGTCTTGTCAATGCATGGGCGGGTTATTAGTCAATGGGCCCCTGGGCTCGGACACAGAAAGGGCCCCACCATCTCTTCTTTGTAGGCATTTTGTGTCTGTTATTGTTGTTTTTTACATTGTTTTGGTTCTTTTTAAAGTCTTGTGGGTCAGTTGGGTCATTCTGTAGTCATTTAATGTCTCTTTGTAGTTGTCTATGTAGATATCTTGTGTTTTTTTGGTTGTCATTTTGGTCATTTTGACTCTGTGTCTGTGTAGTTATGTCTTTTTTTGGTCATTTTTGTCTGTTTGTCGGTTTTTCTATTGTTTTGTGTCTTTTTATAGTCGTGTGTCTTTTTTGGTCGTTCTGTAGTCATTTAATGTCTCTTTGTCGTTGTCTCTTTAGGTGTATTTTTGGTCGTTTTGTCTCTTTGTCGTCATTTTGTGTATTTTTTGGTCTTTTGGATCACTTGGTATTTATTTATTCATTGGTAGTGTTGTGTGTCTGTAGTTTTTTGTCCTTTTCTGTAATTTTCGCCTCTTTGTGCTTGCATTGCATCTCATTGCAGTTGTTTTGTGTGGTCATTTTGCATTGGGTCATGGTCAGTACTTGTCTCTTGAATGACATGTTGCAGGTGAAGGCCCCTGAGCCTGTGCACAGTCCAGTCAGGCCATTCAATCATCCATCCTGTGTCCATGAACATTTCAAGGTTTCTCAGAGCCTAATTTTCTTCCACAAAAGTGAAACGATGAATGGATGTTTTTATCAATCCTTCAATGAGTGCAGGTATGAGGAACTGACATACTTTTATGGTTTGGACTCACCAGCTGCGTCATGAGATCAATATCACCTCCTTGGAGCATCTTTTTCAATGAACAATGTCTCCATGATGTCTCTACCAATGGGTTTACATGTTAGGGTGAGGTCCCTGCAAAGAGAGCCATTATTCATTTTTTTTGTCTTCATCACAGCCGATTAGAGTCTCCAGCTTTCGGAGTGCAGATCCCTGGCACACTGTTGACCATGTCGAAATGTCTGATCATAGGGAATCATCACTGGGGTGTATTTTTAGTTTTGCTCCAGGCATGGTAGGCAAGTTGAAGAAAAACAGAGACAAACAAAGTTGGCTCCACACTTTCCTCCTTCCACTAGCTGAGCCAATAGCAATTAGCTTGCAGTTTGTTGACAACATGGGGTGAGGCTTTCATGCTCCACAGATTCAACTGATGCCTGAGTTACAAAACTACTTTGAGAGCAAACAGCAGACCAATGGCACCAAAAATATTGCTTCGGTTTCTGACATATTATCATGCTTATCTATCTTCCCTTTTACACCTACGTACTGCGGCTTTAAATGTCAAACTGAAGCTTACCCAAGACTTTTGGATCAAACTGCTGTCACCCTGGGCTGTTTGTGAATGTGTGTGTTAGGAGGCGTACGACTCAAAACAGGTATTGCTTTTCTGATGGCGTCACCAATCGCAGCTTCTAGATGAGCAGGTTTTTCAGATGGAAGCAGGCCAAACAGATATTACAACCCAACAATAATCCAAATGTTTGATACAAGGCTTTAAATCTGTTGCAACCCAGCAGCTCTTCCAAAATGCATGAATCAAAGGTCCATATATCTGGAGCCAACGCAGAAAAAATGTTCTTGTATTTACAACTTTTTGCAGACAGTTTGTAGACCGTGAACTCATGTATTTCTTTGTTTTATGATAGTGATACATATTCATAAGAACCACCTACAAAACCACACTCTGTGTGAGTTTATGCAGATAAATGTTAAAGGTAAAATGACCAGCCTCCATTGAGTTTATGCCTCTTTTGCTCTCTTCTGCAGCAACTTTTCAAGTCATCCAATTTCCCCTGCTTAACCAGCGTTGTTAATAATTATACCTCCAATCATGTTGTTTGAACAATGTTCCATACAGGAAATTGCTATTGTTGCTCTCCTGCTCCACAACTCTGACCTTTTCTCAAATTCTACAAAAAGAAAAAAAGCAAGAAAACATGTTTTAACCATTAGAACGCATCTGTTATTTCAGATGTGGCGCACTTTGTGTTTTTCTGTGGTCAGTTTTGATAACTATTTGTTCCATTCATTATCTAAATGTATGCAATTACACCTTCCGTTCCGTGTACTGTCTCACAAAATAACAAGAGAAAAATAGGGATGGTAATAACATTAATAACAGTATGAGGATGGAGAGGTATCTCAGCTGTAAAATACATAAAACCTTTCATGTATTCTTTGAGTTTCATCAGGGGCATTCTATTTTCCCTTTTTCCACTTCAATTATTTTTTTCATTTTTTTATCTATTTGTAGAGGCAGCAGAGTCATTACTTCACAACCTACCTATTGTCAGCAATGCATCCGCAGGTCCCGGTACCTAATTCACTCCTCTATTCTCCATCCACTACACAGGAAAACTGCAGCTCCTGTGCTTTACGTCCACATCCACACATACCTCTAATTGCCAGTGCCTGTCCTTTCCACTGAGTCATTAGTACCATAATGCAGTGTGACATCTATCTTTGGGCCAGAATGCTGTGCTCAGCTCACTGTGGTCACTCGTGCCAACAGGAACGTAAGCCTTAATATTCAGGAGGAAATCTAAAATATAACCACTCATTGCTTCTTTTCGAGTGATGTATTTTTTGGAATGGTTCAGTATTTCAACATAATTTGGAGATGGAATGAGCTTTAGTTGGCAAAGTCACTAAACTGCATTCAATTATATATCTGATTTATATTTCAATGGAGTACAACAGTTATTATAACAGTATTTTTGAGAGATGGATTTTATTAGCAAAAAACAATAAAATCATAACCAGGGAGGGCTGTCAAACAGAGGAAGGAACTAAAACATCCTGAGTCTCTCTCACTAGCCAAATAAAAGTCTAAGAGAGAAATGTTTTAATTAAAACTCAAGGTGTAACACCAAAAAGTCCTCAACGATTACCACTGATATCATTATTTTATTGCAGCTATACATTACGGATGACTTGATAAATACAATTTTTACTCTTTGATAAAAAGATTGCTACTACTTAATGTCTCTGTGCTGCCATAGACTGTGCATACAGCCACAGTGACATCACACATTCGTGACCGTTGTGAAGCCTCAAGTTTGGCATTTCGGCTGTCGCCACCTTGGTTTTTTGCAGTCAGAAGTGACTATTTTTTCAACAAAGGTGGAACTTAGTTATCAGATGCAACCAATAGAGTCACCCAAGTGATTTAGGGTTAAAGCACATCTTTTCAGGCCTGGAGGTTGCAGCTTGTGTGTTGCATGTGGAGCTATAGCTAGCAACCAATTAGCCTAGATTAGCAGAAACACTGTATGTAGGTGGAAACAACTAGCATGGCTCAGGACAAAAGGGGAAAAACGGCAGAAAAAAGGGGCCAACAGAGCCAGACTATTCCTTAATGATCCACTTCCTTTAGTATGGTTAAAACAGGCCATGGGAGTGTGTTTTCTTACAAGTGCAGCATTGGCTTATTAAAAAAGTAGATAACTGAGTAGAAAATATAATCAAATGTCACTGGTCTTCTGGCTAATAGTGTGTAATTACTCAGATAATATTTCAGCATAATTTGGAGATTTAATGGATTTAATGTGCCCATGTCACCCACCTGCACTCTAGTCTTAATTAAATACATGCATGCCTTTTAAATCTGTTTTATCTTACTGAAATATCAATCTGATTGCAGCACTTTAACATCAGTGAATCAATTCAAGGTTGTTGGAGACATGATATCATTGAAGCCAACCTGTGCTGTTTTATGACACAAACAAGCTGCAACTTGAGCCCATAAATCACTCACTTCCTTTATTACCTCAGTAAACATTTTCTTAAGTTTATGGACTGAACATCAAGTTTAAAATCGTATTTAATAAATGATGTTCACTTTTTAGGGCGTGACGACCTTGCGAATAATGGACTGCTACTATGGTGTTGTCCAATTTGTGTATTCCCAAATGGTTCCACATTGTGTTGTGCTAAAAGACACTTTCAGTAGTTTGCAGTTAGTTTTTGCACCTTGCTAACCAAGCTAGCTAAACTTGACCCTACTGATAACATTAGCAACTTATTCAAATATGATCCATGAAATATTTTCCAAAAAATCAAAATAAACAAAAGTTTTACAATAGGCACTTAAACATAACTTTAGTTAATTGTAAAAAAAAAAAAAACAGCAGAAAAAAGAATGTAAAAAGCATAAAAATTATGAAAAAAGACAAAGCAGCATACGGATCAAGGTGTAACAACAAGTCAACATATGTTGTTTTCTAAAATTGCTATATGTTGCACATTTAGTTGCAGCAATAAACTGTATCTCACTAGTAATCATTTTGCTTAATGATCCAGCTCATCCAGTTTCTGCAGGCAACACATTATAGGAATTCTGTGTGAACTGCTAAAGCATTTTATGGCTATAGAGCTTATTTCATAGCCCATCTGCTGAGCTACCTTACTGTACCTGACCCTGGCGGTGAATCAGTTTTCACAAACCCTATTGTTTGTTCTTTTATAGATACAAACGTCCCAGGGCACAAATCCCTGGATAATACGTTGGAAGTAAGGTCGCAGAGTTTCTGCAGCACCGGCACAAACACATACTCTCAATAGCCCTTGACATCACCTGAGGCCTTTAATTTTAAACATATTGGAGTCTGAGCGGGTGTTAAATAACGGTCTAAAAGCAAAAGAGCAGAGTGGTGAATATATAAGAGGAGGTGCTAAATGGAAATCTTGACTTTTATTTAGAAGTATGGGCTAGGTAAGTAGGAGGCTTTGTACGGGTTAACAAGTGGACTCCAGAAAGCTGCTGGGGAATGAAAGTTTTTTTTAAATAAATATGTGCAACTATGTCATTGAAATATGTTTTGTTCTATTTGGTCAAGCTTTAAGCAAAACTAGTCCTTGTTCCTGCAGGATTTAGTGGCTCTAGCTGGGTCAGTGTCCTCTCCTCCTTTCTTAGAACAGTCCTCAACTGTGTCTCCCTTCAGAGTGTGACATCACCCCAGGCCTTTTTTATCTGCTGTTACATGTTCTAGTTTAAGATGATACTTTGACCCATAACCCCGGGGAATGTGACACTAAGCTGAAATCTTACCAGAAAATGAGCATATTGTGTCACCTCATTTGTATAAGGGCATAAAGTCACAGTCATTAGATTGTGACATTAAATATAACCATAATAACAAACCTGTGGCCAGAAATACAAACAGAGAATCCTCTTTCTACTCTCACTTTTCAGGCAATAATTGAAAGCATTGCTTTGGAAACAATGTAGAATGAAAATCTGCTAGATCAAGAGACAATTTGTTGAAACGCATATTTATTCTATATTGTCAGCACTAAATGCATCAACAAAAAGCGGAAAGTTACAGTAGAAGCATTGTGGGAGGTAGAGGTAGTCTTTTAGGCTGTTCGCTCTTCCAGAAAGTATTAGACGTCATATGAAACGATGAATAAAAAGCAGAAGAAACCCTTTGCCTTCTTTGATTATGGGCATAATTTGCCTCCATTTTGTAATCTGTTATAATAATGATACTGCGACAACGGAACAGCATCATAAGAAAACGTCCAGGGACTTAACACATAGGCCTACTGTTCATTTCCATTTGAGATATCACACCAATAATTATAGCTATTATACCAGCAGGGGTGTTCTTTACCGTAAAGCTGGGTAAGATGCAGGTAGCAAGAAGGCACATTACTTACCAAAAGCCCATTAACACACTGAAGCATATTATATGGGTGTTGTGGAGTTCATTGTTATGAATGTGCTGTTTTTTTTTGCATGCTAACATGCTAAAATAAGATAGTCATCATTGCATCATACAAGGTCTAAAAGGTGAAGCCAATGCAAAAGCCTGAATTCTGCATTCTTTTCACATGTGACTGTACTGGTTGTGAATTTTTTGTCTTGTAAATTACTATTATTACAGTATATCCACCAATCAAATTGTACCCCAGAATGCAACACCTATCTTGTCAGGCTTTTAACTGTGATGTCATCTGGCTGATCAGCACTTCAGTACAAAACTACAAATTAAAAAAACACACTGCTCTTTGTGGTTTGATATTTTGTGCCAAGCTGCTGTAACACAATAAGACAGGCTAAAAAAGGAAAAAGCAACAGCAGAAATCAGAGCTTTTACAGTGTGGAATGTGCATGTTCTAACTCTCAGACTGCTGGAGTTAACTTTCCTCTTTTTGTTTACAGATAATAAAACCCATGGAGCGTCACTAGCACTTTTATAATTCCTTCATAAATGGTAATGAAAACCTAATCACAGTGTTGTTCTGATCTAAACCCTTCCAGTTTGAGATATTAAGTTGTAAAATTGAGAAAAGAATCCCATTTTCTCCTCAGCTAATGCATCTTTTAGCAATGCTTTGAAAATCCCCTATGAGGGTTATTTGAATATCAATAAGCCAAGAGACTGTGTGTGATCAAAAAGCCTCCTGAGTCGAAAGTTTGCAGGCGAGCGCGCATGACCCAGACAGATGGCAGCTCTCAATCCCTGGACAGTGAAAACGAGACTCAAGGCAAAACTTGAGAGGGATGAAATTTGAGTGAGCTTAAGAGGGTTGTGTTTCTCTATGAGAGAGGGGGGAAAAGAGTGGTGCTCTGTCTGCCGTTGAAGGGAGATTGAGACAGATTAAAGACTTGTATTTATGGGAGAGGTTTGTACTTTTAGATGTTTATTTTACAGCTGGGGTCTGCACTTTGTGAGACCTTGCAAGGTCAGCCTACTATAGTAAAAGGGGATGCCGCTCAAGAACATGTTTTTCCACTGGCCTGCAGACTGTAGAAAGTAATATCCAATTCTCCAAGCTAGAGGACAGAGCACCAGAATTGCATTCTGTGCTGGCATTCAGCCAGATAGGTAAAAACAACATTTGGCTCATATAATGCTGCCCCCGAAATATGTACTGAAATGAACACCATAAACTATCGATATTGGTCCAAAACCATAATCCGTGCTCTCAGAGGATGAATACTGTTTTACTACTATGCAAAACTATATTAATAAATGCTATAATGCAGGGTACAATTATCCAAACCACGGGAGTATAATGCATGAAGAATATGAGTTCCCTTTTAATAATTAAACAAAAATAATTAAACAATAATTCATGAAGGTTATCAGGGTTTTGTATAATGCTAATGCATATTTCCTCTTTATTCCAAACACAAGTATTACTTAACAATCTGATGTAACTGTTCTTGAGGCCATAAAGCGAGGATGAGCTCCCACATGCTTGAAAGTTAGAGGAAAGCATGTCGGTGGAAATAAAGTAGAGAGACCCCCTCGATCCAGTTCCCATGCATCGTGACCACACATATCCATCATGGGCAGAACAAGTTGGAGATGCCTGCTTAACAAACTGATGGCACCATCACAAGCTGACAAGAGTGCCACCAGTAAAATGTTGTGAAGTGACAGCATGCTTAAATTTACATAATTAACTTCAACAGCAGCAATTAGGCTGTCAGGAGTCTTTCATCAAAGGCAACAAAGTCTTTGTGGAAGAAACAGTGAAAGGATAAATAAGGGCGTCAAACAAGTATTAAAGACAATCTTTAACGCAACAATATGGGATAAAAGTCTTGTTAACCTTAAAGATCTACACTTCAATTAGATCTCACATGATGGCACAGGATGTCATGTGTCCTGATGGTGAGCCGTTGGAAACACATGTTGGGGACACACATCATTAGCCTTCAGACATCCAGATGTAGATCTGTTTTATTTTTAAAATATATGTATTATCTGTTTCTTTAGCTACAAATGACTGAGAATAATCTACTGTATATAAAACCGTATCATCTGTACAAAAAAAGTATATATATAATGAAGTCTTTGCTGTTCTCTTTATCGATTAAAATGAGTTGTTCTGCAGAGGCCACAGAATAGACCCCTGAGGAGTCCCTTCATTGATCCTAAAGAAATATGGCGGGAGGTCTATCAGAAATGCTTTGAACGCACCAAATATGAAGCAAATTTTCTCATGAAAATACAGATGAAATTACTACTATTGCTGCTTTGTTCCTGTTTTGGAAGTCCAAAATACATTGGAATCTCATAACATCATACAGAGGTACCCACAGCTCTGTGAATTGCACCACCTTCTCCAGGACACTCGAATGTTACTTCTACTACTACTAGATTCACCATGATTTTAATGGGATTAAGTTGATCAAAAGCATGCCGCAATGACTTTCTCATGATGCCAAGTTGAAAAAGGTGTGGCTTCATATTTCTTCAGGTCTGTCTGCAAGACAACAAGCAAACACTTTTTAAAATGTTAGTTTTTTCAAGGGAGTTTGGAAAGATTGTGGCTATGCTGGGCAGGATAATTTAAATGCTGAGGCTTCCCCATCACGTGAAGTTTAGAATTTTGATGAGCACATATTAGACAAACTTGATATATTCACGTGATTTGCATTACATAATAGTTCAATTTGCATCGCCCTGTGTAAATAACACAAATGCCATGTTTACTCACATCTGTCTTTGTATATAATCACGCCTCTTGAAAACTTTGGTGTTTTTCTGAAGATAGCTCCTAAACCAGGAATATTGAGTAACTTTAATTACTGCAATACTTTGTTAAACAAATATTTTGGAGCAAGCAACTACATTGGTTCACCCTCAGTGTGGGCCACAAAGTAGTTATCTGTGGCATTTTCTTGTGTACAAATAGCAGTTTTGCTTTTCTCTACAACAACAGCTTTTATTTTACTGTCATAAACTGATAACGGTGTGATCATAAATTCTCTGATGGTGTTCCAGTTTGTTTGGGATAAACAGAAACAGAAAGTAGAGTATAAAGAGCACAGATGAAGAAAAGTGTTCAACAGAAACTTTTTTTTGATAGAAAATCCGATTAAAAAAACACTGTTTGACAGCATCAGTAGTATCAGAACAATGACAACTTGGTGATCTGTTCACTCCTTCAGTTGCACTGATGTTTTTGAATGGATCAATATGAAGATAGTAGAATTATTTTAAAAAAGCTGGAAAATTCTATATTTGCGCTATAGATGCCAAGTGATGTGAATGATGATGTGGATGGAAGTCATTTTCTCAAGCCTGTAAATTTCAGTTTATATATATAATTAAGGACAGTGCAAGTAACCAAGATTTACAGCCATGGAGAGATTATGAAACAATGGGCATTATAAATTAGACTTGTGTGTCTCTTGTGGTTGATTCTTTTTTTTTTTTTTTAGCTCTTTGTGGGGGGGGTTTAACTGTTGGTGGTCTTTTTGTGCTCTTTGCAGTAATTTTGTTTCCCTTTGTAGTCATTTGATTGACTTAAATGTTAAATGTCACATGAGTGACACCATTTTTTGTCTAGAATTAGTGCATCAGAGGGGGTTACTCAAGCTTATATGAAGGAGCTCTTTATCCAAAATGATTTTTTTTATTGTGGCATAGATTTGGAAAATTTAAAGGGACAGTTCAAAAATACACTTAATACATGTATACTCTAGATTGTTTCAATGTGAGCTGTAGATTGTAGACATATTGGGAAAGAAGATATCTTCTTTCTCTTGTATTTACCAAAAAAACAATATATTTGAAAACTTTTTATTCAGCACTGAAGGCTTTAGTCAACCCCCACATGCTGGAATTTTGACCTCACTTGTGCCCAGTAGTCCCATTCAGTAATCCATCCATGTTCACAGCGGGTATGCAAATGTAGGTACAGTCCATCTGCTGCTTAAAAGTCTTCAACACATTAAAATACCACCTACACCTGCTTGGCTGCTTTCAAAATGAAGTTTCAGAACTTGCTGTACCAAAGAGAACATATTCCCACGTTTTGATGTTGAGGTAGCCTTTACATTTATCAAATGGTAGCCTAAACAAGGTACAGCTTTTCACTGTAACTACACAGTAAAAATTTAATGCACAATCCACCTTTCTCAAAAAATAAAACATGGCGATTGAGTTAAAAGAGAGCATAGCTGGTGCTGGCGGGCTAAATAATTGAAGTCCACATCATCACAGGTAAAGGTGAACAAATACCCGTCCTCGGGGTTGCCCCCAGTCATTGAGCTGACCTGTGTGATCGCCTGGAGATAATGTTCCTGTACTGCACCTGGCTTCCTCTTCCATCTTTCCTGTTCTGTCTTTACTCTTTAGTAATAACTGACAAAATGCTAAAGCAGACCGGATTGCTCACCTTAAACAGGCAACCCACTGAACCTGTTTCCTCTGCAGGGTGTTTGTTTGACAGCACCTCTCTGCTGGCTGTGGCTCCTATTCAAATACATTTCCATACTGGAAGTTGTGGTTGTAGCTTTATTGGGTTACCTTCTCAAGGTCACACTGCCATATGTTTTTTTTTCCCTCTGTGATTTATAACACTCAATGGTACCAATTAAATTCCCCCAGACAGACAGCGTGGCCTCTATCTGGCAATTGACGAGACAGAGCTTAATAAATGCTTTAAAGTCACTTCTAACAGTTTAAAATCCTGTTTTTCACAGTATTACCAGTTGCTTTTCCATCCTCTAGTAATGAGATTTTAAAGATTTTAATGGAGTAGATTTAAGGTTCAGTGGTATCCATTTAACTTGGATTTAAACCAACTTTAGCTTCCTGTAGATAAAGAAAATCATTTTGTGGCAACTGTTCAAACACATTCGGCACTTCCGACAGTCACGATGACCTAAAATTAGCAACAAGCAGCTAGCGGCTGGTATTTACTTAATATTTCCGTTTGTTGCAAAGAAAATTGGCTGCTGAAAAATCAGCATATTAATTCCGAAGGGTGGTTTGATGCTGTTTCATTTGTTTTCTGGGATATTTTTAGCTGTGGAATTATGCACTCTGTAGAAAGCCGACAAAATGTGTGTGTATGTGTACAAGACTGCATTTTCCTGCCGTATTTGTTCTAATTATAACGGAGCGTTATCCCTCTATCATCTCTCAACTGCTGCAAGTCCTCCACAAAAGCAAACCACACGCACACACACAAAACTAAGATGATTTCCCCACACATTGGAAATGAGACGAGAGAGATTTGATTACTGAGTGTATCCTTTGTTTACCTTTTTGCATTTGCCTCAGTGGAAACCAGAATCCTTCCTTGGCTGCATAATAAATCAAAGTAATTCTTATTTATTTGTTCAGCTGCCTAATGACACACACACTTACTGTAGAGCAGAAGCTGCTGGGCAACAAAGGGTTAACATAAAAAGCTAAGCAGTGTCCGTCAGATGCCTCTCCTCCCCTAATGTTAACTGTACCTCGATTATTGTCTGCCATAAGTGGGGAACAAAATATGTGAACAATTTGTGTATAGTTTCATCAGGAATGTACAGATGGCTGACAAACAAAAGAAAGGAACAGCTTCAGTGTTCCCTGGCATGGATTTGAAAGTGTCTGGAACTCTACGGCAGGGATTAAAACCAGTCCTCCAGCAGATATTCCCTCATTTAGTGCTTTGATGGCGATGATGTGGAGGGCTGTCAACATGTTGGGCCAAAATATACCATACGGACTTTATTGAGTTAAGATCAGGGGGTTTATTACAGAAACGTCTTATGCAGATCCAATCTGAACTGTTTGGTAACAATGGTGATTAGGGCTGGGACCTGATTTAAGAAATGAGCCATTACAGATAAACAGTTCCTGAGTCAGTGTTCCTATCGAAACTTAAAATAGTGTCTTACACAAGCACCATAACATCCCTAATCTGAAATCAGTTCTGCTGCCCTTTTATTGCTTTTACACTACCAACTAAACAAACATAGTTAAATGGTTTCATTGCCTAAGTTAACAGTTTTCTGTGAACAGGGAACTTTATTTTGAAAAGCCACCAACCCCAAAACAAAGCTATGGGTGCCTGGTGTGGTCAAAGCAGGTCATTGAAAGCAAATCCTCACTGAAGTTGGCCACACCTCATCACATTTTGCATGTGACCTATGTGTTTACTTAAAAGTCAAAGCCATTTTGAAGCAACATTTTGAAATGTTGCATTAAAAAATATGAATTATGGACGTTCCTATCAGCTGGTTTAGAGCAAAAAAACATAGCTGCATAAATGTACTTTGGTCAGCAGATGGCAGTGTAATGTATTGTTGTGGGCTAATCTTTCAGTAAACAGTAGAAGAAGAAGAAGAAGAAAACAACAAAAAGAGGTTGCTAATTGGACACCCACGAGAGAAAAAGGAGAGATCATTTCAGGAATTGGATTAAATTGGACAACTTCTAGTTGCTCTTTCGTGTCACAGTTAAATGTTCGCTACGTCAGAACTTATTCTGAAAAAGTGTTTCCATCTCCCGTTTAGCGCATTAACTATTTTACAAAAGAGGCAATAAAGCCTCAAGTGAGCGTCAAAACTTTTATACATATTTTTGAAAGTTTTACCAAATATTGGTGTTTCCAACAAGCTTTTCTCATGCAAATCTTCAAAATGCGGAATGAAATTTGTTGATGGAAACATTTGTTTTTGGTGAGCATTTCAGATGGCTGAGGGAAATCTGAATTAACATTGTAGGAAAACATATTTTTCTTGTCCTGATCTTATGACCAATTAGAGAGTCTTTAACCATCTCATGCTCAAACCTTTCAGTGATGCCCTGTTCTCCATATTGAACCTTGAAGTTATTCTGGTCTTTCCATTTTACAGTTGAAAGAAAACCTATACTGTGATAAAACAATGGTTACCATGGTTCTAATTTGTGATGCGTGGATCCTCTGGTATGCTTTGTATAAAACCCACTCTACCATCTGACATCAGCAAGGAAAACAAAAAGCTGACATTTTCAAGCAAGTCCTTCAAAGTTATGAAGCGGCTTTGATAATATTTGCCTAACCTTTCATAAGGACACAGTTGATGATGTTTATCACTGAGGTTTGTGCATACAAAGATCCTCAGTCGTGAGGGTTGCAGAGTGTGTGTTCGTACTTGAAACCAATGAATATGCAAATATATAATCAGTTTGAAAGAACTAATCTAAAGTCAGGGCAAGGTCAGCTTGTAATACATGAATTCTTTATAACTCCAGATGTAAACATCACCATAATAGCTCCAATTAAAAAGAGCCTTTGCCATTAACAGAGTTACCTTGACTGAATATAACAATCTGTATGGAAATTGAGGGTCAGTGAAAAGACACTTGTAATAATACATAAAACAGAGATGTTTCATCCAAAAATATCCCTGAAACAATCACAAAGTTCCTTTAACTATGTTTTTCTACTCTTTGTGGTGATATAATCTCCATCTTTTCACTTCAGAAGCTGTTCATGTAACACTGTCGAACATGTCTGTGCATTTATTTTCAGTACTATTGGCATAAGAGTAAAATATGGGCATATTTTCCTCTGTTCAATACGACAGCAGTCCAACATTAAAAATAACGATCCCATAATTTTTAACACTCTTTCCATTGTTAATGATTGATTGCAATGGTGCACATAAAATACAGTAATTACACATTGATCTCCTTCCTCACCATTTCCCTCCTGCCTGGGAATGTGAAGCTATGTCCATGTTATCCCTGCACCTGATGCACGATTTTCAATATATGCAGAATGTTATCTTGGATGTGATAAGTGTTGGGAATAGCAACAGTTGTCACGTCTCAGGGATCAGGAGACAGTTTAAGTGGAAAAGAGTGTGTGTACTTTACATGAGCCAAGAGCTGAGATCAAATTCATCTCCCCTATCTCCTTTAAAGCATACAGACCTGTCACAGCCCTGAACAGAACACAAGTGTGTATGGAGATGAAGACGGGGACAGAAAAGTTTCTTGGGAAGTAAGAAAAACTGATTTCAGAATTGACAATCACACAGTTTGGTGAGGAGGTTGTTAATGGGTTTTTTGGGCCTGAGGGTTGAGAAAGATGCTCGAGTGTAGCCAGGTTTCAATATGAGAGAAATAAACAATAAAAAAATATGTTAATGCATCAGCGGTGACCTATCTTGCTCCATCCATCACGGCAAACTGGGACTAACTCAGTTTGTAGAAATGCTGTGTGCTAATTGCTCATTGCACGTTAACCATACTGCTAAAGATTCCCAGAGTGTCTGGAAGGCCAGATACTACAGCATGCTCTGGTCGATTTTTAGATTTTGGTCCATTTTGCTGATGTCTTATTTCGGACTCGTGGAAAGAAAGCACCCAGAACACACATTATAGGCCCCTTTACTGTTCATTAACATTATTATAGCTGAAGAAAAAACATGTTTCTCGCTCTCCGGACAAGCCTGCATCAACCAGGCCGACAGACCTTTTGAGACAATTTGACTTGTCAATGTTGGGAAAATTCCATTTAGGAGATGTCCCAGTATGGTGCATGAAGGCTCACTGGAATAACCTATTGAGGCACTAAATGCATCATGTTTCATTCTCATCCTATCACATCATATAAACCAATCGAATGTGTGTGTGTTGGAATAATTGCAGGTGACAAACAAACTGCTGAGGGGAGCGATCATCACCAAAAGGATTCAAACTGAACTGGGAGCACGGATGAACGCTTGATCTCTCTATCAGTACTGGGAATACAGTCTGATCTGGACTTTCCTGACGGGATGGAGCAGTTTATCGTGGATAAAGAAGGTAGGCCTGTGTTTTCTCATGAGAAATTCAAATTCAATTTGATACAATTTTGTATAAAATTTGGTCAATTCTATATCTTATTTTTATTAAAATTTTTTATTTTTATTTAAATTTGTATTTTTGGTTTGAGCTGCATTTTATGTATGAAATGTGCTTTACAAGTTATTCAGGTTATTAGTTATTATTGTTATTATTATGACTATCCAAAATTTCCTCAGTAAAAAGCAATGAAATAAGAGATTTGAACGCCTTTTCCAGCGTTTAGGCTTCTGATCTGAAAATGAAAGCTAAATATTGAATAAGATAATGCCTCTTTTGGTATTTGAGGTCTATTCTTGGTGATATCTCTTCGTTAAATTTGTCCCCTGTTCACCTGAAGTGGCTCCTCTTGAGAGAGTGGGCTCGTGTTTACCAGGTGTGGACTGTTCTCATAAAGTGACGAGGATTGCATGACAACTGCCCTTCACTTTCATAACAGAGGGGCGCCTGCCAGGCACCTTTTGGCACTTAACGAATCGTGTTTACACAGACCAACACAATTTATAGCTCCTGTCCATGACTGTTTGACAAGCCGCCTGCACACTTTAATATATTCCCCCTCACAGGAGTGGTGCAGGGCCAGGATGTCCTCTTCCCCTCCTCCCTGTTCAACACACAGATACATACATGCAGTAAAGAAAAAACACAATGCAGACGTGTGACGGCGTGTCAGGAATCACATGGTCCTGCAAGGCTTCTGCTATAGCTGCCGGAGCATTTGAAATGGAATGCTGACCCACTTAGCTCTGTTGTTAAGCGCAAAGGGTCTGTGGGAACGAGCACATAAACACATCGAGGCAAAAGCGCGCGGAACATATGCACGCTCAGACACACTGCTGCGAACACACACCTCAGCAAAGATAAAACAAACCCCTCGCTGATAAACAAGTTCTTGGGAAACAACAAAAATAACTTTAATGTATTCACGGACGGGGCTTTGTAAGGCTTTTGCACTGACTTCTTCCCACCATGACAATGCTGCCTCTAAGCCACTGATACCTGAGGTGGAGGTTTCTGTCTGTGCGTGCTTGCATGTTGCGTGTGTCAGTGCCTTGAGGTGGCTCCGCTCTGTGCATGGGTATTGTGTGAAGTCGGATTCAACTCATGCTGCCTCTGAGCCAATGACACCTTCTTGTTTCGCCATCGCTTTGATGTGCTGTCTGATTCTTACGAGTTATTCTTTCTTTATACCCCCCGGTTCTGCACAGCGGGGGGACTAGTTACTCTGTGGTCAGCGGCTTACATAAACACCCAGCCCCATTTATTCACCCCCTGCTGACTCTGAGAATTTTCATGTTTCATCTTTTTAACACAGACGCCAACAGTCTCTCTAGCCTTTCCAAATTAAACGCTTGTGCTCAGTATTACTTTGAAACAAATATTGGTTATTTCTTGGGGAAAATGCAATAAAATTAACTTATCAGTGTGGGATTATACCTCATGGTAAATATTAGGAGATTTTGTTTATTTTATTCATTTTTAATCTCCACTTTCTCCCTGCAATGACTCATCGGAGCCTATTTAGAAAAACTTGCCTCATAGATTTTCTCACTCATCGTTGAGAAAAACTCAATATCACACCAAGCTGAACTGCACTATGCAGGGTTTACAAATATTAATACTTCACAAAGAACTGCATTATAAAAAGTACTAGTCTCAAGCATAGGGACATTAGTCATAGGGCGCCAGGGGACAGAACTGTCAAGGGCCCACATGCCTACACCTGCAAAAGGTCAAAGAGACACATTTCTACTGCAAAGAGGCAAAACAACCACAAAGACACAAAGAGTAAGACACAGATTACTACAAAGACCCACAAAACAGCTACCAACACAAAAGAAAATACTATAAAAACATCATCAAGAATCATTTGCAAATCATTTGCAACATAAAATATGTTCAACTGGGAACTGTATTATTATTATTTTCACTTTCTTAATTTGAGGCATTCAGTTTTATTGTTACATTTTTCACAGCATCCCACATTTTCTGGAATTGGGATTGTAGAAATTGAAACAAAACAATGACAAAGAGACACAAGATGACTGCAAAGAAACAAAAATAATAGAAACTGGACAAAACAAACACAGGCAAAATGATAATTACAAAGACCAAAGCAATTATAACGAGACTCGAGACAACTACAAAGACACTCAAAAAAACCACAAAGAGATGCAGAACAACCACAAAGACACTCAAAACAACCAGAAAGAGATGCAGAACAACCAAAAACAGATGCAAAAAGCACAGGGAGATGCATAACGACCAAAAAAAGACACCAAACAAGAAGAAAAGAGGCTAAACAACTATAGCGTCCTGTTTATGCAGGACAGGTGGTGGGGCCTTTTGCATGTCTGTGCCCCGGGGCTCATTGTCTCATGATCCACCTATGATTTCCAGGATAGAAACTCAAACAGATGGTTTCTCCTTTTTCCCACACTGCCATGTGAATATGAACCAAAGCTCATAGTCCCATAATGGGAAAAAACAACAACTTGTGTTTAGGTTTCATTTTCAACATTATGGTTTGTACAGAGTACTGTTTAAATTCATTACGTATTTCTGAAGTATGATATGACACGGTAAATGCCATTGTGGCAATGTTGAATGGACTTTCTTTTAAAGTAATTGGTTTCATATGGAGAGGCTTCGACTACGTCAAGCAGAGTTCTGTAACACAACACTGATTCAATGTGCAGAATGTATTTATGTCAAGAATGCTTTTACATTAGCAGCACTGGGAGAGAGCCAGAGCAGAATCAGAAAGGAGAGCCCTATAGCCTGCAAAAGCTGTGCAAAAATACAATTTAAGTGCACAGATGTTTCAAAAAGTAAAGAAAAGTTTGAATTCCTGGACCTTAGACATGCAGTGCATTAGCACTGCAGCCCACTCCTTTTCAAATTAAAAACCTCAATAGGTATATTATAGAATGAAAGTAGGGGTTAGTTCACCTCATGGACAGAAAAGAAGGCACTGGCACACAAGGAACTTTAAAATACATTTCTTTACTTCAAAGAATGGCAAGTATTTGCTTTAAAGAAGTGTAAAATGACTAAAGGAATAAGTCCATTAACTGAGCTGACCCGACCTCAGCACAGGTTACACCCTCAACAGATTTTAACAGATCCAGGCCTGCACCTTGGATGAAAGTGGAGCAGCAGCAGGGACTATGAAGGGATTCATTTATAAACACTCCCCATACACAAGATCTCATCAAGACTAATGTTTGTCTTGTGATTTCTAATTATGACTGAGCAACTTTGTTTAGAAAAGTGCTGAACAAATAAAGTCCTTTGTGAACTAATTTAACATTTGAGCATTAATCTTAAGAAGCATTTATAGCTACAAATTAGAAAGTAGAACAAATATGTACATTTGTGTCGACTGTGTCGTTCTGCGTTCAAAAAATAGATCCTCAAGAGAAAACGTGTTTGTGTTTGACAGATAACAGCGCTGTGCAGTGGTGCTTTCAGCGTTTTCTTTATTGAGCCAACATCAAGGCACAGAAACACATGTTTAATATCCAAAATTGATGTGCATGAAAAATGTAAACAAACTAGGAAATAATTGTGACTTTTAAGGGGAATTTATGGAGAGAGGATATGATTTTGTGCTGCTGCCAAGTGCAGCATTCTGCACAGATCTGACAAAGTTACACAACCTGTCTAAAGCAAAGCTATGAGTGCCTTCAGGGCTTTTCAAACCACTTTAATATATTTCCCAATGAGCAATTACACCAGAATAAAGGTTATTTTTGATAAGATTTAAGACACACTGACAATGTGAATTGCTCATTTCAGTGTTCTCATACTATCTGGCAACATATCAGAAATCCACCTCGCTGATGGATGGCTGATTGTCTAATCTGATTATCGCCGTCATAATATTTTCCCTTTGAGCCAAGCTAAATTTATGTGGGAATGTTCTCACCTGTTTCACACCACTCATGTGTCTAATTGTTGGTGTATTTTTCCTCTTTCCTTTGATAAATGCCCATATTAAATATTGTCTGTGGCTACATGTGGTGTAGTCATGGCCAATAATCTGACGCAATTTACATGTTGACACTTTCTGGCTGTGTTTGCTTTTAATAATACAGGGCGAATTTCAGCCATAACTGTAAAATATGGATGTACAGCAGAATTCCAGGAGCTGCACTGCATACCTTATAACTGCCAATCTATAATTCATTTGGAAAAACCTGTTGCTGAGCTCAACAAAACACCAACAAAGCTGCATCCCACACTGAAATAAACTTGTTTACCGAGCCTAATTAGCACTATATTTCTCTATTAAGTGCTGGCTGGAGTGCGTGATCCATTTACAGTTAATATCCTTAGCGTCGTCACAAGAGGCTCAGAATTTGTTTACGGACACATTGTTTTTTCCTGGCATCTGGAAGCTGCAAAATATGCCTCTCCCTGCACGGTGCACACCTACGCTGCAGGTCTGTCGGCAAGTCACCATGCTTTGCGGGCTAACTGGCTGATTAATAAACTGCTCACACCTCAAAGGCAACAGCCGATGGGGAGCAGTCGTCCATATTTGTTCAGAATGAAATTAAATGGAAAAAAAGTTGAGTAACATGAGGGGTTTCTAGGTCACCTCAAACTATTACAGTTATACAATGTTGATGCAAAGTTTAGAATTTCCTTTTTCCATCCCTTTTTCCAGTCCAAAGTCACGTCATCGAGATTTTCTGTCTAGTTGTATTATTATTGGAGGAAGAACAGACTATTCTTCGAGAGAATTGGAAATCTTTTTTTTATCCCTATTGTATTTTGACTGGTTGTGGAAAATATAATTCTGATGATGTATTTCCCTTACCGTCCATAAAATCCCATCAAAAACGAATAAGTAAATACAAATTGAGGTACATGCTGTGTAGCTAAAGCTTGGTTCATCTTATTACTTTGTGCCATAGAGTTCCAGAGACTTTGGTTTGTGTAGAATGAATTACTGATCAAAAGTTCTGCCAACTTAAGTTATTGCTATTACAGGGACACATGGCAGTTCAATTCAGCTGGATGCCAGTGTATGTATTCATTTCTGAGTAGAACTTTATAATTGGGATGCTAGTGTATTAATCAATCAGGTATTCATCCAATGATAAAAAAAATAGTCCCCAGTCAATGCACTGTTTCCTCCTTTTTGAGTAATGTTTGCTTAAAACTACAGTGCCTAGCTGTTTAAGAAAATCACTGAGCCTTAAAAATAAACTGTGCATTTTAAAAGATTTATATCTTCAGTTTTGGGCTTGGGACTGAGGGCAGAAAGTCAGAAATTATTGGATGGACTTATGTGGTGTTGTTTTGGTCTATTCATGGATTTTGTTCAAAGCACAGAACAATGCCACTCTTATTCTTAAAGTGTTAGCCCATGGTAGAAAAAAAGCTTTATGCAGATTTAAAATTAGATCATTTTTAATTAACGTCTCTCTCAGTGTGTTGTTTTCTCCATTATTGACTTATCTCTGAGTTTAAGTACTTAACTTCATCACATAGAATTCCCTGAAATCAACATCATAAATTAATTATATCTTATCGTATGTACGTTTTAAGTAGCAGTGGGTGGGTTATGTAAGTGCTTCAACACACCACTCTTAATGGCCCACACCACAGTTTCAATCTCACATAGACCAAAAACATCCTGTTTACCAAGAAGTCATGCCAGCACAAGTTACAGTAAGTAAGTAATCGTTGCCTGCGTGCGATGACTGCACTTTATGTAACAGCCAGCGCAGGAATGAAATGGAGGAATGCCCTGAGGCAGGTGCATCAAGCAAGTGACACTATTAAAACCAGTATGAGGATCATGAGACAATTATCAAACCAAGTATCAAACCTCTGAGACTAACACAGTCCCCAAGCTATTACTTTCCTCTCGGACACTGAACTGTTATCAAGCTATGTTGTGTTTAGAGCAGAAATGCGAGTGCTCCATGATTAATCATGAGACCCACCACCTAAAGCTACGACGAGAGTGTGACCAGGCTCTTAAAACACTGCTTCATTTATTAAGGCCTCTTTCAGACTTTGATCTGTTCAGATTTCAGAATAAAGCTTAATCAGAGTTCAATTTTGTTTTTAAAATATGTTAATTACAGAATTCTGTTCTCAACCACCACTGACCTCTTTAAACCTGGCACAAATAGATGCAAATAGACTCAAATATGTTTCGACATGCCTCCAAATGACGGATTCACATTCTGAAGCCATGAGGCACAGATTACCCTGAGCCTGTCATTTTATCTGAAGAATTTTAACCATTTAAGTTAAACATAATGATCAATGCAGGAGCTTTTCCCTCAAGGTTTCACAGAAGTGGTGATAAAGATGATTCAGAATTAAGTGTCTGTTTCATAGACTTTATAACAGAATTAGATGTTGCCATCACAAGGATATCACTCATTGCTTTGGGTAACAACATTTTGAGGCTCTGTATTTGGTATTTAGACCATTGCTTTTTTTTTTGTTTTTTTTTAGAGCCAGAAGTGACTAATCTTGGTCCACATACGATTTGACCTTTNNNNATACTTTTTTTTTTTTTTTTTTACCTTCTAAGGGGTCGGTCCCTAATTTTGACATCTTCCAGGCTCTTGCCTCATTGAGTCATTTAGAGGAAATTACTTTTTTTTGTCATAACTACATAAGGCAAAATTCAAATAATTAATTAATTAAACACCCATGAGCCACTCCTCCTAGTTTACTGTTTTTCTTTTCATTTTTTTTTAATGCCTTCTTATAGTAACCTTGTCTATTCACATCATAACACTATGAATTGTGGATAATTACTTCAAGCAGAGTCTGCAGAACTGTGAACTCACAAAGTGTGCAGACAGGGTCATATTTTCTCCAAAAAAGCCCTAAAGCACTTGCCAATTACAAAGTACAACAGTTCTATCTCCTCACGGACAGCTAGCTAGCTTGGTTAGCAAGATTTAAAAATGAATAGGCAATTTATTTGTCTTGTATCACAACTGAATTCTGTAGGTGGCCAAAATGGTATAATTCATTTTCATCAGCTAAAAACATCCTGTAACAATGACTTGTCAATCCGAACGTACGTAAACATACCTTGTTTTTTTGTGTTTACTTTAACGTGGGACCCTAATTTACAAACCAAACATCATGTTGTCTTGTAAAAAACTTGCAGCTAGTGATTGAGACCATAAACTCCTCACAAACATGTTTACTGACGGAATCGATGATGGAAAGAATGCGTCTCAGCATCAGCTTCACTTTTTAGACCCAGCGGTTGTCACTTGGTTTCTCTGAGAAAAAAATCACTTTTTTTCCCTTCCAAACAACCATCAAAGAAATTATTTGGGAGAATCATTACATAGTCCTTTTTGTGTGTGAATTTATATGTTTATCCAAATCGTTGGCTCTCTGAGGCAGAATCAAGATGCATATTTTATCAGCACTGGGATTCTGATAGCACGTGTTAAAGTTCTCCCCACATACACACTAAATGGGTCTTTTTTTATCCACATTGATACGTCGATCAATCACATATTTGTAAGAACACAGCAGAGTGTATGTTGTCTCGCAGATAACAGAAGGAACTAAACCAGGCTTGACTTGATGATCTTATAGATCAGCACTCCTGCTCTGATCAGTGGGCAAATGCATACTTTGAAGCTCTTTGCAGTTTAAAAAGAAAAAAAAAATCCTCTTCAAAGATCTGCTTATGCAACAGACAGGATTTCACCTCAGGTCCTCCACTCGGGAAACCAAAGATTTACCAGTCAGCAAAAGAGCAAATGAATCCTTCCTGGCTAAGGGAGATATTTGTGCTTACAGGGTTTCAGGCAGAGCTGCTTCACTAAGTTCTTCCTATTTGTGTCATATGGCTCTCCCTTTCTCCCGGGAAGCCCTGGGGGGTCTGAGTGTGACCCCTAGAGGTCAGAAGTCACCTGTTTTACACCTGGAACGCTAAGCCCACCCAGTGGCAGGTGTTCCAAGTGACCAATTATGACCTCCAGGTAGGAAATCGTGACCCCGAACGGATTTAAGTAGCCAACTGGGACCACAACGAGGGCTATTATATAGACAATATGTCTCTTCTAACCTCAATCAGCAGGGTTCACAAAAATAAGAGAAGGAATGGTAGATTTACATCACGCTCTTGGGCATGATTTACCACATAAGGTACCGTTCTATAGAAACCATATGTATTCTGTACTCCATCCCCTGGATCCCAGCGAGGAGCGATATAGCGCAAGCAGTGAAGTGAAAATCTATATAAACATAGCCACAGGTATCAGAGCAAGTCACAAGATTGCCTCTGTGTTCTCAAAAAACACATCTGACCATATATCAACAACTCAGCCACAGATGTGTAATGTTTTTTTTTAATAACCGGGACCCGCAGGAGTTGAGGCACTGAAGCGAGAATCTGGGGAATTTATAAACATACAGCAGCCACAAGTAAAAGGAGACGACACGGGGATGAGCGGAGCTTCTCGGGTGCCTGTGGACCATAGGGGGTGTTAATATACACAATATGGGATTTGGCTCCACAGTGGAAGAAAACCTTGCTGTGCTCAAGTGCCCTACAGAGATGTAATATTAGATCACTGTGTAGCCTTGTGTATCATATTCCATCTTGCTCACACTATATCAAATTGATGTCCCTTCTTCCTAATTGGTGCATCTCTTCTACCCATCTGTGGCTGCTGCTGCTCTTCTGGGATGTGGTCACATTCTTTACAGACATATGTTTAGAGAGCGCCCTCTGAGGTACAGCGTGGTATGTTAAAGAGCCATAAATGACAATTAGGGTTTGAAAATGACATGTAGGTTCTTGCTGAATAAAAATAAAGTAAATGATAAAGAATAAATTACACAAGACTTTATATGTTTACAAGCCACACTGACAAAAAAGCTCAAAGGATTGCATGTAGTGCAGTGATAAATTGGTTCTTCGCTCCCAGGGGCTGATTCTTGGCCCGAGCAGCAACCATCCTCAAACCTTATTCCCACTCTTTTCTACAAGGACAGAAGGATGTGCGACTCTTTATCAACACACTGTGATTCCACATACAAGCAGTGATGCACATGAAATATGAGACAATTTTGAAGAAATGCAACCAGCTTTTGGGTAGTTTGACACAGAGTTGCAGGACGTATACATGAATCTACAGCAGGCTCTTTGGAAATACTGTTTATACTAATACTTAAAGGATCATACTATATTTTGTATAAAACACATATTCATGAGCCAAGAGGCACAACTTGTTTCAATCCATACTGACATTTGATGGTGAGCCTCTAGTGGCTATCATATATATACAAGAAGCAAAGGAGGAAGTCAGTAGTATAAGTATATAGTTTAGTGTTATACTAATCTCATCTTGGTATAAAGAGCAACACAGTCCGCATAGAGAGGGGTTCAGGGTGGATGGACGGATCAAACAAAACCAAACCCGTCCATCCTAAAATCATGTCCCCGTTTAAGGAAACCACAATCTCAGTCAGGTTTTGAGGAGACATAGGTTTTTCAACATTTATGCAAATAACTACTTATTTTTACCCCAAATATTATCTTTTTTCTCCACCTTACCAAGTCATTCAGTTCACCACTTTATCTGTGAACATTGGTCATAATTTGGAAGATGTCTTACAAATTACTGTACATGTTTTGCATATTATACAAACCATTGTGTGGTCTACAGCCATGAAATGACTATGTTAAAATGTGTTTAGCAGTGTTTACTATTGTCACTAGCATAGATAATGGTGCAAATACATATACTGTATATAAAGAAGGAGGGCATGAACAATCTGGGATATTTAGATTCATTTCTGTACAGTGGGAGGAGGTGGAGATTGGTCGTCCATCCTGCGCTAAAAGAAACATCAGAGGATTATTAAAGTGTTCCAAAGTGATTGCAATCCAACTTCATTAGGATTCATCCTCTGGGGACCATGGATGTCTGTTCAAAATTATTGGCAATCCATCCAATAGTTGATGTAACTGAGTCAGGACCAAAGGGGTGAACCAACCCAAGAGCCATCCAGCATGTATATAGTTTTTTCAGGTGAGGTCACAAGGAAAGTCAAAAGGTTGACTACATGTTTGCAAGTGCAACTGCAGAGAACAAACACACAGGATGTTATTATGGACCGAGTAATTGTAGGGCATGACACTGGAAAATGTGGCTGTTTTTCCAGTTCATGACTTTAAATTCTAGGTCAGGCTTGTGAGTTGTTTGCTGCTTGTTCCTCTGACCTCATTTGGCCACATTATTATGAACATGCTGTTCTCAAGAGTTTAAATCCAGCAATCAAATTCTATTTTTTTAAAGTTAAGTATTGCTGCAAATAATTTGGAGTCATATTTCCATTCATTTTTTTTACAATTTCAACATTTTGATAAGAGTTAAATCTGCAGAACTCCAATGCCTTCCACTTTTCATTACTTGTCACCAACCCAACTTCAGTGCCTTAAATTGACACAGTAATCACTCCCAACAGTAAGAAAACTTGCACATCATTAATTACTATGGGTTTATATGTTTTGTTTTTTCTTAAAACACTAAAAATGTCAGCTGAAGCAAAACCAGTGGGTGCTGATTGTGTTTGGCCTAGCTGGAGCTCATTCATACAGTTAAGTATGTGTCATTTATCAAGTGTTGATTTACACAATGAGAGTACATTTTAGCTGGTAATTAGAACATTCAGAGTTGATAGTTTTAGACGCAGAAAGATGAAGCATAAGCAACTCAGGTTGTCAGAGCAGAGAGGAGAGAAGGCACGCTAATAACTCAATTTCATGCACCTTTTGTTTCTTTGTCAGAATCACATACATAAATAATACACAACTGTGAGCAGGGGTGCACTCAGATACTGCTGAAAGTCAGGGGTGTAACTGTTTTTACTAAAATGCTCTCATGAGACACACAGACTGTGGGTATCCACTATTTCTTCCTGTAGCGTGACAGCTCATGCAAAACTGTTGGATCACCATTTTAAACTGAGGTGTTGCCTGAGCATCTCTTGTCAGCAAGTCATTGGCATAATGGTTTGAATAAACTCTTTCCTTTTCCTATGAGCCGGCTATAATTGGAACAAAAAGAAATGACATGGCAGCAAATCCATACGAATTTCACAACCGGTGTTGTTAGAGCAAGAACAGGCAAGATGTTTCTGTCAAAATAACAGCCGGCTCATCAGCCTGTATCACCACACTGAGCCGCAGTAAAGACTGGCCCATCCTTCTTTGGTGAGATATTGTTGAAAATGTGTTTTATTTAAGGACACTAGCTCAACATTTTCACATCTAAAAGGAGGTGACAAACCTGACAGTGAATAAGCACCTTCAGGTTTATAGCCTTTTATCAAATGTTCTGTTTTTCCTCAATTGGATCGCCCCAGGGCTGCGTCCGCTTGCCTCTTTTCTTGTTCTTGTACTCAATGCATGCCAAAGTCATTACATGAGGCGTCATATAATTAAATTTGCCAATGATTCTATCATTGTGTCTCTTCTTCGCGATGACGACACTTGGCGTTGTCCTGTTGTAGTGGCTAAATTCTTCGAGTGTGACAAAAATAAAGATAGAAACTCAAGAAGGCCGAGTAGGCCCTGGCTGATCCGAGCCACCTCTGGTTCAAGGAGTTCAAGAGGCTTCCATCTGGCTGCAGATACCATCTGCTGGGATGCATGACCAATACACTTAAGAACTCATTTGTCCCTTCTGCCATTGGCCTTTTTAATAACTCAATGTGATCTTTGTTGTATTTATGATGGTTCATGATGCCCCTGCTGCTGGTTGTACAACATATCGACCCTTGGGGATAGGAAAGATATCTTTGATCCTCTTTGATAGTCTCTGTTTTCTGAATTTTCAACTGCATATTTTGGCTTACTGAGGGCAATGCCGGTCATCAAAAAGTATTGAATACCAAGATTTTTGTGCAAAATCTCATGGTCCCTTGTGGATAAAGTCTGCTTAGTTTTGGTGATCTCTTGACTTTGCCTTTACCATCGCATTGACTTTGACATATTTGGTTTTCAGATGAAATCTTGCAACTACCATATGGTTTGCCATGGAATCTTACTCTGATATTCCTGGTGCCCTGAGGATGAACCCTCCAGGCTTTTGTGACAAGCATCTAGCATTCAGCGCCATCATCAGGTCAGATTTTTATATTTAAATACTTTGTTTTTTTGTTCAAATAACTGCAAAACTACGTTGTATAAGGTTATTTACGAAATGTTAGCATGCTAGCATGTCAAATTAAGATATCAACATGGTACATTTTTAACCTGCCTAATATTAGCATCATAGCAATGTCAATGCAAGCATGTTAGCATGTTAGCATCTGACTTGTGCAAAAGCAGATTTTACCACAACCACAAACCTCTCTTGCAAGATTAGTTTTCAAGATGTGACAATGCATGAATCACACCACAGATATTGAAGCTTCTACAATTCTTATAGTTATGAAACTGTGACATTGTGTTTCTGTGGTTTTGGCAAAACTACTGACATCTCTCCCGACAACTACTATTCACCTGGACTTGTTTTTGCAGTGTAGTCGCCCCTTCTGGCCACTAGAAAGAATGCAGGCAGTTCCACATCACCTTTATTATTCAGACCAAGAGGTTGCCACTTGATTGAAATCAAATCCAGACAAGCCTGTCTTATCATGGCTGCCAAACTCTTGAGTGGTTTTATTGCAGCTTTAAATTTATGTACAATACATAAAAAAGATTATTTAGAGACGGGGGCAGAGACAGAGTTGGATAGGTTCTGTTTTTTTATAGGTTTATGTGCCGTATCACTTAAGCTAATAAAGTCCGTGACACCTGCTTGACAATACAAATAGTGCTTTTGGCCGGCAAACACCATGAGCCGAGGAGTTGGCAGCCTGAACAGCCAAGCTCAAGTTCACAAACAGCAACAACAGGTTTTAACTGAATACCTTGTTTTTATTGGCAGTAATCATCAGAATCCAAACAGCAAACTTTATCGCTCACATGGCACCACAGGGCACAGCGTGAAACCCTCTCTATGTGTGATTGCTGCATTATTTCAGGAGGAAAACGTCTTTCATGATCCCAGGTTGTAATTTTGAGTCATGGTGAGTCGATTTACCGACAAGCGAAGGCTGTTTATCATGGATTACGTGCCTGCTGTGTTGCAGCTGTGGGTGGTGTGATGTCCTTACATGTGTCTGCTTTGCATATCTATTAACCTGGGCTAATCCATTTTTGCTTTTATGTTACGGACCATATGGAGATGTTTATCTCCACCACTATTGTGTAATTATCCAGTCTAGACTGAACATCCAAAGCATACATACAAGACGGATTATGCATGGCAAATTATGATGTTAAACAGTAATTATAAATGATAATTTTGGTTTACCGTGTTTATTACCTCAATAGGTATCCAAATGTGGTGCATGTGAACACAGTAACGTATCAGGAAAGATCAAAATGTACAAAACTAATATTTCAGAAACATTAATATGACAAGGAGAAATTAACTGTTAGGTGGAAAAACTTAAATTAAATGATGAATAAAATTGTAATAAATTAAATGTGTCACTGATTGAGGCATCAGTTGAATAACCAGCAACTGAGGTAATTGTTAAATATTGTAATTTTAATCAGTCCATTTGTGCGCTTTATAATTTAAATGGCTTGCTAATTCTTTCACTGACATTGTAAGGAATTAATCTGACTTCCATTATGTTTGCTACCACTTATACAAACTCATGAGTAGATTGGGTGTTCAATTGGTGAAATGTGTCGAGAGTCAATCAGATTCCCCCAAAGTGGTCCTCAGGTGGGAAGACGACAAAAGCTGGAATAATTGGGGGCATGCTGAATGTGGGCAAAATCAATGGCAAGAGTTAAATGAAATATTTTCATATAATTTATTTTTGATATTACATTTTTGGCTTTATTTTTTTTTACAGACAGGGAGAAAGAGACAGAGAAACAGGGAGTAAATAGATACTCTCTTACAGATTATTACACATTTTTCAACAAATATGACAAAAACATATTTATATAAAACTGTAGCTTTAATGTAAGCAATCAACTGGGGAGGTTTCATGGTGAAATCTACTAGTTAAACTCAATTTTACCCTATTCACCTCCATGAAATTTGACAATAAAAATGTTTTCCTTAGACTCTGAGCCAGAAATCTCATACATATTACAAACTTTTTTTATTTTCATACCTAAATACATTGTGTGGTATTATATATATCACCCATAGCCTGAATTTTATGGCATTTTACTTCCAAAACCTGGCTGAACATGGACTTTTTTTTATGGCTGTTGACAGTATTTTTCACTTACAGAGTGATAAAAAGAGATTAATCCCTTTGCGAAAACATTTAGTCTAATATGTCAACAAAAAGTCTTTTGGACCAGTTCTTTTCTGGGAATTCTGCCACACAATAATGCCAAATTTGCATATCTAAACATACAATTTCACAAAAGTTAATGTAAGTAATCAGTGAGGGAAGGAGGTGAGTTCCGTCTATATTTTTGGTGCCTGCATTGTGTATGAGTTAAGCAGATTAGCGAGCATGTAAGGTCAAACTCAGGTTAAGCAGATGTTTTGCTTGCCTCTGTTCAGCTCGACATTTTTCTATGTTTCTACCTCAGCAACCCTCTCGGCCAATCGTACAACAGACCACAATTACGCAGGAATGCGAGCTGCCTGTCAAAGAGCTTGTTGAGGCGAGTTTATGCAGACATATGCTTTGGACACATGGAGATGTTTTGCTTCATCCTTTATTTACCCTCATTATGTCCAGTTTGCCTTCTGCCATGATGAAACTTTAAAATCACTGTTGTTACACCTCATGCAGCCCCATAGACAGCGTTATTCTTCATTGCTTTAATTATAGCTGTTGACTTCAATTTGGGGAAGAATTGCAGTTAAAATGCATGTATAATTGTTTTTTTTACATTCAGTGGGTCTAAATAGTTTATTATTTGTTTGCTTTTTTGGACATGTGCCTCGCTGTATATGACTGCTGGGAAATAATAGTGTTTTGGATGGGAGCCTTCCCTCTGTGCTCTGCTGCCTGTTTCATTTTGGCTGTATTTCTTAAGGCTCTTAAAGCCGAGGCATTTCCAAGCTCTCATTTGAATCACTCGAACCTTCAATCTCTCCCTCTTTTTCTAATCAGATGCAAGCTATTTTTGCCTCTAAAGAAAAGCCACGTTTCCACTGTTGAGAAGAAAAAATACAACAACAAATATAGTTAACATAATGAGAAGAATTGTCAATATTTCAGCAGTGGTTTTCCTTTTTCCGCTGGCAAGTGACGACGTGGTGGTGAAGAAAAAATAATTAGGCTTTTGTTGACAAGAGTCGGAGAAGTGGTGGAATTCTACCGGTCGTGGATCAAAACGATCCATTCATTAATTTAATTGGCCGCTATGAGATGGCGTGGGTGTTTTCCTATGAATGTGTTAAACAGTGATAGTTGTGGCGTATGGGTAATTAGATATGGCCGTTCTTTGTGACTGGAGAAAAGAACCAGAGGGGGGATCCTAATCAGCTTTAGAGATCTGTCGAGGTTTTCCCCCTTTTTTTTTCGACCATATAGAATGTTCCTGCTGAAATCTGTGGGAGAATGACTCTGAATGAACCCTGGCTATTATAGGGCATCACTCTGCATTAGTGTGCAGGCTAGCAAACCATGCTAATGCGCTCTCGCTGCTGCACTCTCTCTCTTCTTTTACTTACAGCGCACACACACACAAAAGCCCCCTGTGTCTGAGAGAGCACAGAGGGGGCTCACATCTCACTTTACCAGAGTGGGGGCATATCAGGAGGCAATTCCAGACTGTGTCTCGGAGGGCAGACAATAGCCACATCTGATCAAAGCGGAGGAGATGCATGACACTTGAATTGAATTCAAGTTCATGTGCCGTCTACAACATCATGTACATAAGAAGAGAAAGGGGGACAGGTAGAGTTACGCGGGAAATGACAGAGAGGAGAGAGAGTTGGAGGAGCAGCAGTGCAGAAACGTGCACCGGAGAAAGAATGAAATCTAAAAAAAGGGCTTGATAATGTGAAGTGACAGACAGTGAATGAGGGAAGCGGCGTACATAAAGGCATGCCTGTTGAGTGACACATATGCCATCCAAGTCAAAGAGGACTCCTGTCTATCCAGTTGCATGACAGATAGCGTCTCCAGATAGCTGATAAGCTCTCTCTCCTCCTGACCGACCGCGACCTCTTCCAAATTCCTCCCTTGCATACTCAAGACAGTTTCTAATATTTACCATTCTAAACCTCAATGGATCCATTACACCCTCCTATTACCCCCTTGCGATGTAACATATCCTCTACTTTCTCCATATTGTTGTCTGCTTGCCCCTAGTCCTCTTATGCGACCGTACAAAAGGGATCAGATGTACAACAGGCGCCGCTCTGGGATCTCATGAAAAAGGAGATTGGGTGACTTTTTGCATGCTGAGTGGCGATGAATAGATTTGAGGAGAGACCGAGCCGTTTTAAACATACGGCTTGTAGCCTGGAGTCTGGGAATTAAGCAGCTTTGGAATATTTGGTTAAAATGTTGTTGAAGTGGGAAGCTTCAAGAATGTTGTCTGTTTCCTTTTTGGCAACTGGTGTTCATTGCTGTGGCATTTCTGCACCGCACCCTTAAGACATTATTAAAGCAGTGTGTTCAGGGCTGGCACTTTGTTTGGCTCCTTCATTTGTCTGATCTGCCCCATTGACTTTTGCTGCTAATGCTAACTACAAACGTATTTGCTGTACGTCATTACTACAGGTAACTGACGCTTGCAATGTTTGGTCCTGAATGGGATCCTGATCCATTCTGCAAAAGTCAAGATGACGACGGCCAAAATGCCAAACTCAACGCTTTAAAAAGTGACCATATTTGGATGAGTGGTGCATGGTCTCCAGCCCAGTGGGGGCAGGAACCGTAAACATAGCAAATGCTACATTACCAGCTTGCTCTAGCCAGCTAGCTTGGTTAGCAAGGTGCATCTATAATTCAAGTCAACTGTGATATAATCCAGTGGTGAACAAAGTATTGAGATCCATTACTACAGTAAAAGTACTAATACCACACTGTGAAATTACTCCCCTACAAGTAAAAGTCCTGCATGCAAAACTTACTGAAGTAAAAGCACTAAATTATCAGTATCCAAATGTACTTAAGGTATCAAAAGTTAAAGTACTCGATATGCAGAAAAGGTCATTAAACAGGGGTGAAGTAGGGTCATTTTCTCACGGACTTCTAAACAGCCAGTGGAGTCGCCACCTGCTGGCCATGAGAAAGAATGCACATGACATGTCAGCACTGGATCCACTTTTCAGACTCACTTGATTCAAAGACAAATAAGTCGTCAGTCAGTGATAAGATGAAAAAAACAAACATACCAAACCATTTAAATTCCTTTAGCTTAACTCCTCATGTTCTGTTTTCCCAGCAATGGGAGACAAAAACACTAAAAAAACAACAACCCATGAATCTCTACATAGTTTCACCTCCATGCACGCTCCTAACTGCATCTTCAATCAATCAAGTGTCTTACAGCCAAGCAAGGAAGCCACACACACACACACACACAGACACAAGGCGTCTCCACCTGGGAGTGCATTCACTCAAACGAGAGTGTTTTTTTTTTGAAAAAGAAGAAGAAAAGCATGCTCAGAGGCAAATGCCTCCGTTTGACAGTGAACGTAACCTTTAAGAGCAGGTGCGGCAAATATTTGAAAAACAAATCTAGTGATGCATCTGGGTAGAAACTGGTAAATCTGAGAGACAAATGGAGTTTTGTGATACAAATTGTTGCCTAAGGATCAGAAAGGAAAGGAAAGAGGAGGAGAGGAAGGAAAGGAAAGGAACTAACATGAAGACAAAGCCAAGGGGCATGTAAGTGAATAAAATGAACCAATGTGAATCCAACAGAAAACAAATCTCGGCGAAAAAACACAGCCAACAATTGCTGCAATGTGTCTCCTGAGGCGATGTGGAGCCAGTGTTGGCTGATGTCATGCTTGGTGCAGTGTACAGATGTCCCCTTGCTGAAGACACACAGAAGTAGATTCAGATCAGGAAGCAGCTGTGTCTCAGGCCAGTGACTAGACAATAGTATTAAGAGAAGCAGAGGGGTATCATCCGGTCCTCTGACAGTGTCACTCCACGCACTTCTTCCGTTTATCTTCCGCCTACAGTAGCATGTTCTGCGGGCTGTTTGTGTGATAAGGTGAAATTAAGGAACATTTTTACGAAACTGCCAAGAAACAAATATAAGAATCACTGTGGCCATATATTGCCTATTTCACAGATTTTGACCTCGACTTTTCATAAAGCTCAGATAAATAGGTAAAGCTGCATCCGAAAAACTAATTTCCTTCTATTATAATTTCATTCAATTTTACGCCCCCGAGGACGAAACGTGACCCAAAATATGACCCATTAATGATTCTCCTTTTCATGAAAACATTCTGGATTCTAAAAGAAAAAATGACTCATACTGCTGCTGATCATTTAAAAAAAAACCCACAAACAAATATTTCTTTTTCATTTGAAATATGTATGTTCTATCATTCAGAGTCTCATTTAATACTATTACAAAAGACCGTTTGGTGAAGTCACGAGGTAGCTTGAGTTGATGGGAGTTGTTGTTTTTCCCCACCGTGGCGTCAGTGCAGTCAGCTTCTCCTGGTATTTAATGGGAGCCGAATTATCCAGGTCTCCTCCTCTTGAAAACAAATGGGCCAGGTGATTAAGGCTGGAACAAATACTGATTAAAGCAGTTTCATGTTAGAAATCAGTGTTTCTTCAATGCTGTTCGGCGGGCAAAGGACATCTTGTTTCTCTGATAACTTAAGATCCAGACATCTGATTACTAAAATCCTTCATCTGGTTAAGATATATCATTAAATACAACCAGGAGCTTAGACATTCATCAGTAAAATGTGGCTTAAAACTGGATAAAGTCAGTTAATAAAAGCTTTTGCATTTTAACGAAGAAAAATGAAATTTTGTAAAATAAATAGGTACAGCATTTGTTTTCTGCAGCAGTTATAGGGTATTTTACTTTGGTTTTCTTTCCATTCAACCACTCTTCAGTTTGAAATAAATTTAGATATTTATAAGAAGTGGCCATGAAGCCAAGAGTGACCTGCAGAAACCCAACATTCATACTACCTACTGTAACTTTTAATATCATCACAGTGCCATGAAATCATATATTTTCCGCCTGGGTGGCCCCAGTTAGAAACAACTCCTGATCTGTGCATGATAATGCAGGACGATCACTCGACTCGCCAACACTCCCCACTGTTCTCATTCTCTTCAGATGAGAGGGAATGTCACATCAAATAGCATGCTGAAACCAAGCAGCTGAATGCTGCATGGCTCCCCGACATCTATACATACATTGTAGATCAAAACGCTTTAAAAACTGAATCCCCAGTTGTTCTCTTTCCTGTCTTCTTCCAAAAGTGACTTTACGAGCGGAGAGCTGACAAGTGGAACTTTGCTTCAGATATTGTTCCCTGAGATGAGGAGCTGACCTTAATGTTGCACAAAATGTCTCCAATCATGTTTTGCAAAGTAAATATGACTTCTAGCTAATGAAGTGACATAAAACTGAGCGCTCCGTTTCACAACCCGATATTGATTAGAATCTTTCTTTTTTATGTACGTTTATGTATTTAAGTTATATCAAACCACAAGACTTAATTTACCTTAGGTACATAAGTTCACTTAAGTTACGTACGTACCAGTTAACCTACTTTATGTACGTTAAATAAGTTGCATAATAAACCAAACCCAAAAAATGATCTTTTCATAAACCGAACCAAGTAGTTTTCTTCCCCAACATTAACCATGAGTTTAATACGCTAATTTAGGACACACAGCGTTTGTTGCAGCAGAAGGAAAACAAACCAAAAAAGTGATTTTACACCAGAAAGTAGTTTTGCTGTCAGGGCAAAATTTATTATTGAGGTAATCCATCTTTAAATATGAAATTAAAGTCGCCACTCATAAATGTTTTGCTTAATATGACTTCATTTAAATGTTCAACTTGTATTGGAAGCTGTTTTTCTATTCCTCTTCTGAAGGAAATCAAGCAGAGTTTGTGACATCACAGTTTGTAAGCCAATCGATAGACTTTGTTTCTGTCTGCAAGCGATCTTTCATGAATATCTATTCACAAGTGAATTTCAGACTTTGGCACATGGCGAGATTGGCAGCAGCTGTGACAGAAATAAACGTGACGCAGCCAATTCCAGTGGACATTGAGTGTTATTAGGCCTCTGAGGGTTCGAGTTGATGAAAGAAATAATGGAAGAAAGCTGTTTCACAAGGTCCCTGAATTGCTCTGAACACTATATACGCAAAACAAACTATCAGTTGCGCATTTTGGTAATAAAAAAGCATAAGATTATTTATAGGAAATGTCGGTACGGCTCTGACAAAAAGCATATGACATGCCCTCCCTCCAGTGCAACTATTTCTTCAATTATGCTAGCATGTGGAGTTTTTGAAATGGGTGTGCACAATGTCAGACATCTGTCTTCATTTGATGAAATGAAAGTGCAGCTCTGGTAAGAAAAGTGCCACTATGTGTCACCACCAGCAACTGCCGGATGTGGGCCATTCATCAATGATTCACAGTTCAAATTACAGCTTCGGGAACATATCACAATTCAATAAGAAAAAAAAGGAAATTTAAGGACAGCATTGCTCACGGGAGCAGTCAAGCAGAAACATGCCTGAAGGTGATGTGTCACTTTCTGAGACTTATGTATCACCTTGTCATGTTTCTGTCACACACAACATGAAGCTCAGGAGCCGGTAAACATATATTAGTTAAGCTCTTGTGTTTGTTTATGTGTCATGCGGAGTAGTTTAGCAAAGCATTTCTAATTATCAGTTATAGGCACTCATCAGAGACACGTCTGACTTTGCAGAGTGATATTATTTTATCCGGCATCAAGGGGCTGATGCATCATTTCCCACGACAACAGATGAAAGGGGAAATGGGAAGATTAAGAATTCAATCTGGAGAGGCACACACAGGCTCATTGTGCATCTTATTCCCAGGGTCTTAGACCAAACTTGATGTTATGAGATGTTCTCATGATTTATGAAAGTAACTACTCCATCAGCTGGAGTGCAGTCATGTTTTCTGTCACTCCCAGACAGTGGCCATACACACACATGCATCTGCAGATGTAGTGACAGCAGGCACATTGAGACATTAATATGTTTATTAAATAAGTGCTTTTAAGTGAGAATAAATCCCTGTGTCAGGCTCGTATGCAAATAAAAGATTGCGACAAAAACATTTATGACCCATATACAAAAAAATGGCCCCGAAGAGCACTCATGCCATGTTTATAAAAACATAAACAGATGAATAAAAAATGGAGGAAAAGGGAAAACAAAGACGCGGGACTCTCCAGTGTCAGCGTTTCTTTGAAACTGATGAGCAAAGATGCACCCTCAAGTCAAATAAGAGAGCTCAGGGGGAGGGTTTGGTTGTGTGGAAAGAGCCCCTGAAGAAAAGCAAACGAGACAAATAAGAACTAATGGTTTCTAATGGCGTGCACATGATCTGACACGATGCATTTCTCTATTCCCCATAAGTCACGCTACTGCTAAACATGCATTTATTGAAATGCGTCACTGTTAGCCTGTAAGTCATGCTGCCCTATACAAATTAATCTATCTTTAGTCACCTATTGGTGCATAAGGCCCATGATTTTCAGATTTTTGTTGGATTTTATGGAAGCAGTTTGAACTGTAACTACCCATATTTTATGTCCCTATTCAACACGACACTGGCCAAGCATCAAGCAGAGCTCAGACAATTTCTAGTAATATGCAAATGCAAAAAAATGCTGCTCTTGCAATTTGCACCCATATAAAATAGTTTATTTTCTGTTTTAGTGGAGACACTACAGGTGACAAGGGAAATACTTAACTATCAGAAATATTTCAATAAAACATCCCACGGTTAGCAATTATTTATGCATTAAAAGTTTTTAAAAAAAGCTAGGTTAAAATATGCTTATTATCCATTGTTCTGTTGACTGTGTTTATTTGCATGCATTTCCAGAACAGAAGTCAGAACATTGGATTAAGTCAGATTCAATATTTGTTTTATTTAGTTGACACATTAGTCAGAAAACACTGTCAAAGGAGGAGGAGTTTTTTTTTTACAAAATGTACAAATCAGGCTATGAGTGACCAGCAGAATATAGATAGGAATAAAACTCCAAAGTTCAAAGTTTTTGTTAGTTGTTACTGAAGTAAATAAAACAGCCTTAAAATATGTGTATTGTTAAATTCCATATATTGTGCAAGACACTGCAGGTGAAAAAAGAGTTTAATTGTATTAAGTCTTTTCTGAAAATTGTATGTTTAAATATGCAAATGAGACTAAACCTGAAAACTGCCAAGTCAGGAGATTTTAAGCGTACTGGGCGCTGTTTTGAGAATTTCAGTTCAAATGATAACCACTAGCCAAGACTTCTTTTCCCTATTCACAAACGCATAAACAATAACAGTTGTTAATTCATGACTAAGCATCAAAAACACCCAAGTCTTTCTCGCTGTTATTAAAATTTGAGCCCCAGGTCCAGTGAATTTTGCAACATTTTAAAGGACTGTATCAGTCGGTTATTTTCATGCCATTCATTTGTGCAGGGAGCCAGTTGGCCACGTCAGAAAAGGACTCATCCTTTATAGGCCCAAAATGCAGAGCCCTGAGGGAATCTGGGAAACTTTTTTGGTTTATGCATCCTCACAGTGTTCAGTTCTCTTAATACAGCCATGAAACAGAGAACTGGAGAGTCCATAAAAGAGAAAAGTATTATTCTGGCTTCCACTTCCATCCTTTTAATAGAACTCTGCTGGAGTATTCTTTGCTGTGGAGATGCAGCTTAGATTGCAGTAGTTTTCCTGTAAAGGCATGCCCCGCCCTACTCGTCTACTTATCCTGTGATTGGCTTACCCCTTCTTTTTTTTTTACCAAACCTTAACCGACCTCCCTCCTCACGCGTAAACCTAACCAACCCACCATCGTTTGGTGGTTGGGATCTAACATCGACCCACTACACTGCATGCTGTTGACTGTTATCAGCCCATTAAATTGTCTTTATCAGCTGTAATTGCAAGCATAGATTTCAGGTGGTATGACCCGACTGTAGTGAGGGGAAAGCTGACATTGCCGTTGTAATTTCCATTGGCCTCTGACCTCAACATATCTGAATACAAATGGGCTCTATGGGCACTCAAAAGTCTAAAAAGAATCCCTCTCAAACCTCATTATTGTTTCCAAACCACCTCCCAAAACCTGAAAACCAGCACAGAATGTCAACATTTCCTTAAAAAAAATAATAAATTCAGCCACTGTAGCAGATAAAAACAAGGCATGAAAATAATTTAAAAACTTGAATTGCCCCTTAATTGAAAAAAAAAGAAAAAAAAGATTTGCCTCGTCCTAAAAAAAAACAAACAAACAAAAAAAAATCTGAAAAATGTATTGCATTGAGTGGCAGTTTTTCTCACTTTCATCTTTTGTATTGAAATATTTCTGCATACTGAGGTCTTTAAGCAGTCTTGGAATTGCATAATTTGGACGTCACTTTAAAACTGAGATTCTTGTGGATTCAATAAATCCAGTGCAACCTACTATCTCCCCCTAAAGCTCCCCTGTCCCCTCCTCCACCTGCAGTGTGTCCCATGTGAGGCACTATAATGGCACAAAAAACAACAGATAATGACCAATTAATGGGCTGATAACATTTGAAGCAGGTGAGTGAATCTCACAGCACCACTTTCTGGTCTGACTGGGGCTTTAAACTCCTAACTGTAATGACCTTAAAAAAATTCATTTGGCAGCACTATTGGGCTCTCAAACTATGTGCTTTTAAGTTAAGGCATTAAGTTGTCAAGGTTCGGGCAAGGCTTTATAGAACTGGAAGAAGTCCAAAAGGTCCTCACTAGTAATAAATGTGTGTTTGTACTGTATGTATGCTTGAGTAAATGTCAGTGTGCACCCAGAAGATAAATACAGCGCCAGAGCTACAAAAGAAATCAATAAAATGGAGGAAAAAAAATCAGGTGGTTGGTCATTCCTACCACCTTTCTTCCTTGCCTTCATCCCTCCATTCCAACCTGTGATTACAACTGCAAAGAAATCCCCTCTCTCAGTTCTGTCCACATCAAATCCCATCGCCATGTTATTAAAATCATCTTCCAGGCATGAGTTAAAAGATGACTGTTTTGGAAGACCCAGTTCGGTGGGTGTGTTTTTAAAATGAGATGATTATGTAAAAATGTCTTTAGCCCACATGTTGTTTGTTCTTTCTTTAAATTTAAAGAAATCCACCTGAGAAATGAGCAATGCCCACCATCCCCTTTGATTATGTGTGCAGGCTCGCATGTGAGTGTGTGGGTGACTGTGTGTACATGTGTGTTGGCGAGCGTGTGTGTGCATCTGTTTGTGTCTGCATGTCTGTGTGCGGCCCTGTTGTTCCGGTGGGTGGTGTTAGCGCGTGCTAATGTGTGTGCCTTTGTGTGTGCGTGCGTGTGGGTGGGATGATCTTTGTTGCAGACTGGCTCTCTAACAGAACTGGAAAGAATAAATCAAGCAATTTTCAAAGGTGCCAAACAATTGAAGTGAAAAGGCTTTTCCTCAAATTTTTCAGCAGGAAACTTTAAAGAGCACAATCGCTTTGCCTTGAAATAATAGACTTCTTTATGGGAATATTCAACCATTGGACCGGCTCCTTGTATTTGGCACACTAATTAAGACTTGTCTCAAAGAGAGGGTGTACAACAACTTTACTTTCATTACAGTATTTCCTCCATAGCACAAAGTGAAGGCAGCCCCATGGCCAGCAAACTGTCTTTAAAGGTGTACGCCCTTGAGGTTTGAGAATTCTCTCACAAAATTAAATTTACAAACAAACATGCAATGTGATTTAGAATAATGTAAGCCCTATTTAGACAGATTAGTTTTTCTGGGGAAGGCGCTTTAATGCAATTTGTATGCATTATAGCTGTCAATCTAGGGAGCCATTCATTTAAGATAAAGGATTGCTTGTGATTTCCCTCACATTCCAGCCTGTTGCTGAGATGTAAGCTGGAATTAACTGCACCTCCACTTCAGCAACATAAAGCAGTGTTACATAATGGAGATGAGCTGGTTTGCTATTAGCAGATGAGTTTGTTGAGATAATTTCCTCTGAACCTTTTACTAACTCTACTTAAAGCAACGTTATGCAACTCTTGTACCTTATAATAACAGCTTCAAAATAATTGTGGCGCTTTTCTCAGAAATGGATTTGTGTGATTCTTTATTAAAACTTTTGCAGGACAATTTGTATGATATCCTATGTAATGAGACATGTGACTTTTGTTTTAAAATGTTGCAAACACATGACTGCAACACATTGTTGACATGTCATAATATCTGCTGATTTTGGTGAAACTACAAAATATTTTACGGAGAAATCGTTATCTGGTTTTCTCGTTTGTTATCCTTGTTTCTAGATGTCCTGCTCTGCAACGACTCTCTGAGATTTATGCAGGTTTGCGGCTAAGTTTCCCTTGCTGCCGGTATTGCACAGAGCCCAGGGGAGTGTTTGTGTTTACACCGCTAGTGCGGAAGCTGTGGACCGTAGGGAGTTTTCAGGCTAAGGGAACAAGGATTGCTAGTAGGGAGGTCGCCGTTGTTGTGCCAGGAACAGACCAGAGTAAGTGGGCAACGATACCAGTTTCAGCAGCAACAACAGACGTCACGGGACAGCCAAAGAGTCAGAAGAAGACGTTGATGGAAAAAGCTATGAAGAGAGAAAGAGGGTGACCGAGCAAGAGGCTGCTGGAAAAGAGTAATTCTTGGGGTGTCTTTTAGTTGTTGCTCAGAGCTTTATAAGACAGACGCCGAGCTGTTCTTCTTGCTGTTGGTCTAGAAAGTCATATTAGCAGGCTTGCTAGCTGCAGCACTGCTTGATGTTTGGTTGTGTTTGCAAAGTTGTCGACTAGTTTTTGATTACAAGTCATGGAAACATAACAAACGAATGTGAAGTGTAGAAGTGGATTGTACTCTGAAACTTTAGGAGCTCTAAATGGAAAAAAAAAATCTATGTCATGCTGCTTTAAACAAACTGAAAATTAAAGTCACAGCCTTCCTTTAATAACAGAAATAGTGGTGGCCTTAAGGGCTTCAGAGCACAACTCCAATGTAAAGGTCAACAGAGGATTAATTAGGAAGGTCATCAAAGAAAGTGTGCACTCATTCATCTCTGCTGTCTTTCCATTCCCTGCCATTCCCTGCATCTCCTGCAGGAGTTTCTGCATCTCCTGACTTCCACACCCACCTCCACACCCACTCCCAATCCCCTCATCAACTCTGAGTATACACAACACCTGACCTTTAGCTGTGGCCTTTTGCCCTTTTGTGCCATACCAGTAGTTAAGTTCCAGCTTTCCTGCGTTATTTTTCACCTGGCTTGTTTTTATGACCCTTGTATGCCTTATTGTTTTTGGACCTTTTGGACCTGTTTTGCCTTTGAGTCCACAGTGTGTTTTTCTCTGAACAGGGTGCTACAAAAACATAAAGCCCACTGCAGTAGGAATGTTGCAACAAAAGTGTGCTCCCCACATAATCAGAGTCTTCTTCTCTCTGTATACTGTGATTAATCCGGAACAAACAGCTATTTGCACTTTACTAAGACTAACAATTTAACAAACCAGATAATTGGGTCTTTAAACAGTTATGCAAAAACAAACTTTGTATGGCATTGAGAGGTCACTTGTTCTTTTATACTTGCTCAAATCTGTACGAAGAATCTTGATGTTCATAATTGCAAATTATTAAAAAAGAATGGAATTAGTCAGACATATTAAAATTAAAAATAACACATTTTCGAGAATTCATTTTATTTAAGCATAAAAATGTGTTAATATGAGCCCACTGTCCTGAATTTTTAGGGGTACTCCAACAATTCAGTCTCACTCTTTCATAAAGTTGGGGGACTCGCAGGAGACAGATTAAAATGGTGCAGAAAATGTGTCGTCTGTGTGCAGCCCAGGCCACAATAACCCTGATGACATCATCATTTTTGTCAGCTCCTCGAGGGAGGAAGTGGTGCTTCTCATCAGTGGCGGACTCTGGATGTCTGAAGGACAGGGGCGGAAAATAAAATGAAAAGTGAACCAGCTGCAGGCTGTCGGGCACCAGCACACAGAACGTTATCTTACATGTAGGGCAGCCTGTAGGCACTGTGTTGAGTTTTCTTCATTTTAATGGTATCCTAAAGGGGACTTTCTAACATTTTATCCACTTAAAGGCACACTAAAATGCACCAAATAATGTTTTCTTTGTTTAAGGCTTTTAACTTAGAGGGCACTTTTACCTGTTTTCTATCAGAATATAATCAATAACCTTACTGATATCCTCAGCTGAATGTAAAAGAAATCCAGTCCCAGACATCCTGATCTTCCTGTTCTTTTTTTTTTCTTTACCACAAACTGCAACAGTGGGAAAAGTTTTCAGAGATGCAATATGATGGGGGCTGCAGGCAGAAACCCAGAAAAGGTGAAAACTGTCATCATAAAACAGACAGACTGTAATCTCCCAACAACTAAAAGCTGCCTTAGAAATACGATGTGGTTTCTAAAATAAAAACCGTAAAAACTAAATATGATTTACAGGGCTGGAGTGAAAGTGATATACTAATGTGGCAGTCGTTGGAGGCAATAGGGAGAGGAAGAATCTTCAGCTTTTTAATATGTTACCATTCCTACGCAAGGCTCTATATCTAAATCATACCTCTGACCTGGATCCATCGTTGAATATTCAGCACTGGAATATTGAAGAGCTGCGGCTCTTTTGATCCTTTAGTGATAAGAGGATAAGTTGTACCTGCAATTCGGTTATTGTCTGAACTGTCTGTAACTAAAGTACCGATTATCTGATGTAACCTGCTGTAAACCCACTGTGTGCTTACACCTGGATCCTTCTTTATTTATTTGCCTGTCTATCTTTGCAGTGCTCTATATTGACTGGAATGTGTTTTATTGATTTGGTTTTATATCTGTCGCTGCTGAAATATGGGCATTTTGTACTGCGAGTCGGAGTCAGATAGCTGTCAAACATGTCCTGCATACAAAGGAAGCTTGCACGTCCAAAACCAAATTTAACTGGAACTTCAATCAAAGCCTTTGTATGCTGCATTAAAAGTAGAGAAAAGATTAGGTTTTATTTTATCTCTGGATTCATGGATTTTAATGGAGCTATTGTTCATTGCAGAATCCAAATAAACGTTCCCACAAAGTGCCGCAGGTACCCCAACAGCAAATAAATATCACTAATGAAGCAGTTAATAGTCACGTGAAAAACCCGTGGCTTTGAATTTGTTCATATCGGACATGATTTAGTGCTGCAGCAACAGTAAATGCAAGGATATGTTTAATGAGAGCATTAAAGCGGTTTGGGATTATGACGTATACTGCGCTTCAGGCCTACTGTAAGTGAATAAGTAGCTCTCTGCATTCCCTCCAGACCGACCAATGATGTACCTTCGAGAAAGGCACTTTACTGCTAAATGCTCCAGTGGAGCTGCTCAGTGGCCAGAAGTGGAAGGCTGTAGCTGTGTTGAGCAGCTCCCAGCTGTGAATGTGTCTAAATGTATGAATGTGAAGCAAGGCATTGACAAGGAAAGCATCCATGCTCAGCAAGTCTGGATGAGCAAGGACTAGGAAATAAAAATCTATTACATGAAGTGTGGTTGAGCCCCTGAATTTTAATGAAACTTTAAATGATTAATCAAAACAGAAATACTGATGAAAATCCAACATTAGGGTGCAATAGTTTGGTAATTTGACAATTGTTATTACATGAAATGCTTTAATACCTCAAATTCAACCATTATAGAGACCATTTTAATTTGACTGATCAGTGGGCTCCACAGGATATGAAAAATGATAGAAAAACGCTCAAAACGATGGATTAGTCAAATCAGAAACACTTACACTATTGTCCCTGTGCAGATATTACAAACACAGCATGGTACAGCATAGTTATCCTTCTCTCTGTGGTGCTTCATTAAGAATAATTGGCCAAATGACAAGTCACCATGTTGCACAGCCATTTCATCAGCAATAGTCACTGTAATTGGGAAGAGGCTCGGCAGTGAGAAGAAGGTTACCCTCCCTAATAGGGAAGGAGGCTGACTTCAAGCTCTACTCCTGAATATAAATATATAATGTAAATGCCGGAGCACTGAAACGCCTGTTTGAGTCGGACACAAAAGGCTTCAGCAGCGGCGTTCAGCAGCCAAGATGGAGGTATGCCACTTCAAGAAATCAATAATGAGCCCAACATGGTGCTAAAACTACATAAACAATGTCTGGATGACACAGGCGAGCTTCTATTCTGCTAATGCGGAGAAATGAAAGGAGAGTTGTCCTTGAAGGGAAAACAGGGGGTTTGTGGAATGACTGCACTGGAGATGCAATAATGAGATCAGCTGATCAGCTTTGCTGTTTGTGTGGAATGCCAAGACACATTGCTACATTGTTTTTTATTCATGGGAGAAGGCTCGCTGTTTTATAGTGTCATTCAAATCATCAAACATGACCATGGCGGGATGTAAAAATATGCAGACACCCGTTCTAATTGGGATTAGCTGCCTCAGCCACACCCAGTACTAATAGGCGAAAAGAATCAGGCATGCAGCCATGCAATCTGTAATCACGACGAAAATCCACAGTGGAATGGGCCATGCTGACGAGTTCAGTGACTTGACACTTCTGAAATTCAATGGGGAGAGGGAGGGGGTTCACTTTCCCTCCCCCTCACTGGAGACCAACGTGTCCGTCTGAATCTGGTGTCACTGACACAGATATGCAGCCATGCCAACATGTTGGTTTAGCTGAGGTTTTAAGTGTTGAGCAGAGCAAAACAAACAGTCAATATGACGCAATGACTTCCAATAACAAAATCCTCCCATGAACAAAGAAAGGTTGTTGAAGAAGTTAGTTTTCCCAGTTTATTGTTGAAGAACTTGAACCCCAAACATTCAACACAGGGTTCATGTCCATGTGAAGACAAAAGTAAACGATTTCTTATATAAGTTACGTTTTTTTGCCTAACTTGCGGCGGTCACATCACCCTTTACGTACAATTATTAACTGGTTAAACTATCTTTTATAATCTAACCTGGATGTTTTGGCCCTAAACCTAGGTCAGTGGTTTTGTAGCCTAAATTCAACAAAACTAGACTTTTTTTACAACCATGTGCTATTTTTAGAATGCTACACTCTATACCGTGAGCCATGAAACTCTAATTTGGGTCATTTTGAGAAAAACACTCATGTGTTACGGGTGGTATTGACAAACGTCTATTCTTTCATTTAGGTTGGAGATCTTGTAAATGTGATTTTCAGTAAATTTGGTGGAAGGATGCAGTGCGGACCAATAATCCATAACATTTTGGAGTACATTTATATCACAGCAAAAATACACTTATTTTCCACTTGTGTTAATAGGCAAGATATGACATGGCCTGTGTAGAGGTCTGTTTCTGTTTATGAGTGTAATTTATGTTGCACCCACATACTTTTGTCTTTATGACATCCATGGATATGTATCAAATGTATAGAGAATGATTATACATGCCATCCATGGATGCAAAGTATCTGCATCTATACTGCTTTACTGTAAGGGGACTTTCCCAAAAATCCCTCTGTGGTGGAGCAGCACAAATGCAAATAAAAAGCAGCTGCTCTCCACTCAGATGTTTCACTCTGAGGATCTCTGCTATCCATACCTCTGTATTTGCACACAAAGACAGGAAGAGCGATTTTACACCAAAAATAACTGAAGTCCCTCCACATCGGCCCATTCTCCTCCCCTGGCAGCAGAGTTAGGGTCAGCGTTAATTCAAACAGTAAGTCAACAAATATGGCGGCTTGGACCTCAGACAGAATGACTTAAAACACAGTCCAATAGCAGTTTCCAGGCCTCTGAATATCATTCCCATATGTATGAGAATGGATGACAGAGAGACGGAGAGATGACCTGATGAAGAGAAGCGGATGTCGAATAACAACAAAAAGATTCCAGTAGACACTTCTTATTAAGATGTAAATTAGCTCCTTTTTCTGGAAAGTTCCACCTTTAAGTGGCACGAACCACTATGATTAAGCCCAGTAGGGTGGAAGTTTGTTCGGCTCTGCTGCATTCATTGGCAACTTGGTATTTGAAGAATTTTCCTGTGGTTTGGAAACCTAGAGAATTCATAATGGAAGAAATCGAGATCAGCTTCATGAAAAATGTATGCAAAGGGCTCCGGGTTGGAGCTAAATTGCCATGCATTATGTGCTGTAAAAGTTGAAAGGCTGTTTAAGATGTATGGTATTGTATGGTGTTTTATGTTTGTGATTCGAGCAGGTTTGGGTCGAGGAGATGTAATGCGGCTTTCCTGAGTTGTGGCTAAGCTATAAACTTTACGGTAGCTTCACTGATTACTTCCACGTGGCTCAGGTCTCATTCCGGCTGTGCAATGTGGCACGACTGCCAAAAAGTATAGTGACACTTTTACTCTTCATTTTCCCCCTTTGGAGCCGTTCTGCTTATGTTGATATACAAAGAAATTGAAGAAACAAGAAAGACGAATAAGCCCCAGTTCAGATATTTATTTTTTCTGCATCCAACGGATCATCTGAGAGGGAGCAATTCCTTTTCCTTTTCAGGCAATATAAAAAAAAGGAATTTCAACTCCGGCTGCAGTATAAATATATATGCTGTTGCTTTAAAACATCTTAATATCATCTTCCTTTGAGAGGAAGTGGAGGAGGAGGTAGGAGAGAAGCAGAAGGAAGTTATTATTTATTGGATAATTGTGCACAAGGTAATGTAAGGTGACAACCTGCCATGTGGCGCCGGAGTGCTGTGTTGCCTTTAGTGCCGCAGGTATAGGAGTTATCTTGGAGTTGAGTATCTTTGTGTCCACCAGCTATAAAGTTTGTCAGATTATTATAGATGCTTCATTAGAATCCATTAGCTGCAGTACAAACAAGGCTTCAGAGATCTAGATGTATCAGTCAGACAAGACAAGAAACAGACACAAACCTTGAGGACTACCTGCGGAAACGTGCATTCGAGATGACAGATGAAATGAAGAGGCCAGTTGCGGGATGGGCGAGGTGTGTGCATGTTGTTGTGTACATGTCAGAAGTGGAGAAGCTGAGTTTTGACATGCACATGAAAACCCCCCACAGGTGCTGGAAGTCATTTTGAGTCCACTTCTGTTTTCCGGGGAAATGCTGACAGTCGTTGAATGTATTATTTTTAGGTAGTTAAACGTCAAGCTGCACCAACCAAAGCGAGTAACTGAAAGACAGATCAAATGACTGCGTATGTTAAGGAGGTTGCTCCAGTGATAAACCTTGCTGTGGTTCACCTGAGCTTGATGAAGCATTTTAGCATCTTTCACCTAACAATTTTCATTTTACTGCCTTTTAACTTTATTGTTTTGGTTCACTGTCACTGCTCTCAGGTCAGCATTTAATTGCTATAGAGCCCGATATTCACCACAGGTCTCCTAAAAATGACTCCCAATCTGCATTCTCAATTATGTGTTGAGGGAAACGTATATCAGGATGCCGCTGTCCGTGTCCCATGTGCAAACCAACTTTGACTTATTCTAACTTGAACATTTATGTTCACTTACATAACACACCCAACTTACATGAACATAAATAATTTTATTTATTTATTTATTTATTTATTTATTATTACTCCCCTTACAGCTGCCGAGTCTATGGTTTAAAACGGCCACTGTATGGAAAAGTAATTTTTTTGATTTTGATGTGACCAGAAGTTTGTGGAGACCAAAGAAGAAGCTAAAATGAGAGAGAATAATTGATTTAAATTAATCAAGTGGCTAGAAATACTAATATTAATACACACTGATGCTGCTTCATGTCTGCTGTCAAGTCAATAGTGGGTTTCCAGCTTGTTCCTCTGCTTCCAAATGAGCCGTAAATCAATGAAAGCTGCTTTAATTTAAAGTTTCCAAGCATGGTTTTCATCTAAGATTTTAGTATTTTCTCAAAGATCAATTAGCAGGATATTAACTTAAAAAGAAACACTCCAGAATCCCTGCACTGAAATATTAGAAGCAGCTTTGAGATAAAGGATGTGGGAAGGGATGGCGAGCACATGCAGCATCAACACAAGCCAGACCAGGAAGTTATACTACAGCCTATTATTATCATGACCCAGGAAAGGATTAAGGCGGCAGAAAAAATGTGACGCATGAATCAACAGGAATCAGATGTTTTACATGTGCTCATAAAAATAGCATATGTACGAGCTGTAACAACTGCACATCCAGTGATTATCACAAAAGATAGCTATGCCAAATATGAACACACAGCAGTGTATTCTAATTTTTAGATCTCTTCTAAGGCTTCAAAGCGTAGCTCTGCAAAATGAGGTTTTATCAGGATTTAAGTTCATCATCTCCAGTACGTCAGTTCTCTGGCTGTCTGCCAAGGTGCCAGGCAAGCTGTGGCGGATCTTAAATCAACGCTCAAATGGCAAAATAGAATAGAATAGACGTCAGTCAGAAACATGCAACAATAACTAAACTGATCGTGACAGCTGATAAATGTTAAACTTAAAAGAGCGTCTGGATTCAAAGGAACTGGTTTGAGTGTCTGTAACGGTTGCATTACACAGTGGTATGGTGTCCTTAATCTTTCCTGTACTTGTCAACAAAACATCATGCCAACAAAAAAAACCCAGTGTACTTGGCAAGAATCCATCCATCTTTTCAGTCTAAGTTGCGGGGGCAGCACACTCCAGCCAAATCTACCAGCTCTTCCTGGGGGATCCTGAGGTGTTTCAAGGACAGCTGGGATAAGTAATCCCTTCCAGCAGGTTCTGGATCTACCACAGGGTGCCCTCTTCTGTCAGACCTGCCCGAAACATCTCCACGGGGAGCAGTCCTGATCGGATGCTGCAGTAACCTCGACTGTTTCCTCAACGTGAAAGAGTCTGCTTCACTCTGAGCTTCTCTCAGGACATAAAGAATCAAATAATCTGGAAGTACACAGCAAACTCTTTTGGTTTAAAATGAAGCAGGAAGTAGCTGGGTAAAATTTAAAACAACAATATTATAGTCCTGTAGCGTTCCTGACATAG
>CAFUXE010000014.1:627538-694653 GCA_903364295.1 Serranus cabrilla | reverse complement strand
CCTATTTTCAGCTGCGCAGTAATACACACTAGTGAGAATTTCTAGCACTAGTACAGTGAAGTTAGTGCTGACCTAAAACAAACCCCAGTGCCAATGTTTGTCATTATCAAGGAAGATGTAATCCAGTGCAACAGCGTGGCTCATTGATGAATATTTAATAACTTTTGGACAACAAAGGAGCTCTATGGAAAGAGGAATAAGCTATGTCAGGCTGCACACACAATGCTTGTTAGTAGGTTCAGTTTGTTGTTGGTTTGTCTTATCACTTTTATTCTTTGAGTCTCAAACACAATATAAACCTTCCTAGGAAGTGATTGTAATTGGCTTTTTAATGAAGTGATGACAGACACTTGACACTAATATATACAACGTGTGATGTATAGTTTATACAGCACAGCACACTTTTTTTCTCCATAGAAACCTGTATCCAACCAGGTTTGGTGCTAATTCAGACATAACATAAATGTAACTGCATTTTCCCACCATACACTGCACCATTTCTTCCTCACAATTCCTTCATAGACCTCATATTAGAACTTTTTCTGTGTTTTGAATTCTAAAGGAAATCCACCTCCTAAATTAGATTAAATGAAACTTTAATTATCCCTGCGGGGAAACTGGGTTATTGCTGCAGCGGGGAATAGACACAGATAAGAATAGATCAAATATGGTGTATTCAAGTTAATGCCACAAATGTATCCAGCAGAGGAACATATTGATTATTAGCTAAAAAATACAGGAATGTAGAAGAAGATACTGAGCTTTTGTTGGCAGATTGGTGCAGACTGTTTTACACTTTCTTATTTTTAAATACAATTCCTGGGTGGAGGAAGTGTGTTACAATAAATGAACAGAACACAGTTCTTTGATGGACCAAGCTGCACCTGCATGCATGTAGAAAGCGATACGTGCATTTAATTCATCAAGGTGAGCAATTTTCTCTCCAGTGACAAGGGATCCAGCCTTAAAGCCCTGCTTGGTGACTGTAGAGAGTCCCAGATAATGTTGTGAATAATTTATGAAACAATGTCAGTGCTTCTTCATAATGACTTCAAATGGACATCAGCCAAGCGTTAAATGACAGGGATTAATCTACTTTAGAAATAATAGTCCTAATGGAATATTGAATCCTCTGGGACGCAGCCCAACTTGAGAGCCAACTGTGACACATTGGCTCTACCTTCAGTGTGCAGTGACCCCAAAACACACTATTAAAAGTTCAGAGTGTTCAGAAGTTCACTGCCTTTGTTTGGTCTGTGCTGTGGCAGTGTTTCTCAAATGGAGCCTGGTTGTGTGACCCCAAAATAGCCTTGAGATTTCTTCCAACAGTGAAGGCAGGTAATGCCAAGGTAAACGGAACAATTAAGACTTTCAAACATCCAAAGAGAGAACAGTTTCTCTGAATACAGCGAGGGCCTTAATGACACTGGTGCAGTGGCGCATTAGATAATGTTTTGAGGTCAAGCAGATGCAACACTGGCAAGTACTATTTAGCATCAGGGAGAATAATATCTGTAGTTAAAGCACCATGGCAACAAACTATTCCTTAAACTGATTCTATGAGCTGAAAGTAACTTCACTTCTTCTACTGGACTTTCTCAAACAAATCAAAATGCCATTCATGCCACTCTTTTAGAAGTTACTGTGCCCACCCAAGGAAAGCACTCATAAAACCTCAGCTAATAGCTTTTGCACGACACTTTTTGTATGAATAAACATACTAAATATACTGCTACCTTTGGACACAGCAAGGCGGGCTGCCTCCTCCTGTTAGACTTGTTGCTACGCTAAGCTAACCATCTCCAAGCTTAATGGATGCATTACTAATCTGACCTACTGGGCAAAATGTCACAAGACACACAAAACAACTAGAAAGACACCCGAAATGACAACAAAGACACAAAAATGGCTAGAAAAAGACACAAAATGACAAACAAAGACACACAAAACTAGAAAGACATAAAACAACTAGAAATAGACACAAATGACTACAAGGAGACAAAAAATGACTATAAAGAGTCACAAACTGACTATTAAGCAACACAAAGTCATCACAGAGACACAAACAACAACACAGTAAAAAGAATTACACAGTCTGTGTGTTGCTCCTTTGAAGGAAACATGATGAGGCCTTTGCATGTCTGTGCCCAGAGGCCTATTGTCTCATAATCCAATGATGCATAGCTTCAGCTTCATACTCGAAGTGTAGACGTGAGAGCGGTATCAATCCTCTTATCTCACTCTCTGCAAGAGAGAAAATCAGCTGATTTACCCCAATATATCAGCATTCCTTGACATTTTATCACTCATTTCTACTCTCACTTATGTTGTCTTGGACCAGCATCACTAAGCCATGTTGTGTTCCAGCATGATGGATGTATGCTTAAACTGGAACTTATTTAATATGGACTCTTCTTCCATGTCCTTCAATAAGATGCTTCGGGCATGATGGCATCACTGCTGCATAATGTATGTGCTTTAATGGAGAGGTTTGGTAAATGAAAGCATCTGTACAAACATACTGATTCCATGGTTAGAAAAGAGTCCAATCTCACTACTTCCTCATATATGAAAATTTGATATGTTTGCAGAACATGTGTCCCTGGTTGGACAATTAAAAGAGAAACAATGGACAGTAGAAACTCACCAACAGCCAACATGCATTAACAATTTCAGCATGCATATGCTTCAGTAAATGATCTATGATCTGGGTCTCATGAATATTACAACCAAGACGCAGTAAAAAAATAAGATAAAATCATGAATACATAAATAAATTGCATTCTAGGTTTGCTTTGGCTTCACTAACACTTCAGGTATCCATACTTTTCCCCTCCTCTGCATGCAAATGTAAATATGATAGCTTATACAGGGGTTGATCCGATAGAATAATTGAATTGCATGAGTCTCACATGTGATTGAAATTATACAGCGAGCCTGGAGTGGAATTTCATCACGAGCCGCGGCTCATTCATCCAAAATCTTGCTCAGTGATGCAAATACTCTATCATTTAAACTCATTTATCCTAGCTTTGGGGTTGGAAATAGAAACACACACACACACATTCACACTGTAAAAAAAAAGGTGAAAAATAAAGCGAGACTGGAGAGGAATCCAGTGGAACGCATTCATTCATTACTCAAATAGACTTGTTGCTTTTAGCAATACGAAATTGGTGACATTTTATTTTACAGCCTTCCAAGCACTTTCTCCGATTAAGTCTCGCTCATTCATCCTTTATTCACCGGATTCATACAGAAATGTTTCAAAATGAGGAGAGAGTGTGACGCTAAGTTCAGATGGGTATTCAACAGGGCAGCTGCCAGCCTGACAAACCGGAGAAATATCAGATTCTGTTTCATAAATGATCTTTTCTGTCTTCTTTTTCATCCCGACTTCCTCTGCCAGAAGGATGTTAACGGGAGCTTTGATCTATGAGTGACTCAGATTATAATAATTGATCCTCATGATTTTTATGCAGGTATTTTTTCTCGTATCAAAAAATCAGTCTAGGGTTGGGCCCTGATCGCCAAAGGCAAAATACCCACATTTAAAGATTATGTGCATTTATTGTATTCTTGCGATTTTTTATTAGTTTCATTCAAGATTCGTGCAGGAAAAAGAGCTGATGGGGGCTGAGCTCTGTATTTAAATAATGCCAAAAACTAAAATAAGTAGACATTAAAATGTGTCACATGCAATTAAGCAATTATAGTGATGTGTTTCTCGAAACCACAGATACATTGAAACCCGTTCTGATGTTTCAATGTAAATTCAGTTAAATAATGCATTATCAGGACATGTTTTTTGTTGTGACTTGTCTTGCCTTAACTAAAAGCTGGACCTGACTGTTATGAATTGACTCTTCTTGCACAAAATATCTCCAGACTTGCTTGTGAACAAATGGCTTGGGACTTATTTGATACTTAATAACACTTGTGCACACTGTGTCCTTTCACACAAGTGTTGCGTGTCACACTCTGGTGGCAATTTGTGCATACTTGAGCAACAACACCTACCTGTACAGTAGATTCAGCTTGTTAAGGCATGAGTCAGCATTACAGTGTTACACCTCACCTGATGTGGTGTCACCCACAGGCAGAGACATGGATGATGCCTAAAAAAGACTCACACACAGATGCAGATATAAACCTGTTCAGCTGGCTACACTGAATACAAAACTGTACGGAGGTTAAATGAGGCAGACACGCCACCTCCACAAGGCGAAGGTGACAAAACACCATGGGAATAATGCTTTTTGATTGTGACCATTCAGTGGAAAAATTCTGCAAAAGCATAATCTTATTTTGATTAACTATCTGTCTTTGCCAAAATGAAACAGATGAAATGAGAATTTCTCGCTTGCAATGTGGTGAGTTCATAGCTGCAGAGATAGCTGAGATAGTGATGAAGAGATATTCCTTGCTGGGTTTGTTGTCATGTTATTCACTTCATTTTTTATGTGTTGTTTGGATTCTTTCCCTCTGCTTTTAGTCACAGTGATTTATCAGCCCCTTGTTTTTTTCTTTACCTTACTTTACCTTTGACTTTTTCCAGTTTTGCATGTGCAGCACAAGAGATAGTTACATCGATTCCAGGCCCAGGTTGTTCAGAAGTAATCTGATCGGATTCTGGCGATCTTGAAAATGTCCTGAAATTTGATTAATCCAGTTTTGGTTTTGATTGGGATCAAATCTTCAGTTTGTGTTGTTAAAAGCTAAATTATTTTAAGAAAAAAAAAAAACTATACTGATCCCATAATAAGGATGGATTCAGGGTGGATTTTAGGAACAAAATGTATTTAAAAATATAAAGTATTGGTCAAATGTACATTTATTTATATTTTGCACTAGCCATAGTTTTTAAGCCTTACCCTATTCTATTTTACTAACATTCGTCAAGTGGTTTTGATACTTAACCCTAACCATTTTTCAACGTTAACAACATGTTTAAACAGCAATCGTGTTGTTTAAAATGTGTTGCATTCATCCTGTGAAATCTTAATGAAAACAAAATAAAGGTTTTAACCCCTATAAAATAATAACCCTTTAAATAACTGCTACTATCAAACAAAATCATTTGCTTTTAACTTTTATTATAGTAGTTGGCACAGTTAAAATAACCTTGGTGGCTTTTAAGAGCACTGGTTATCCGGATTTAGTCATCTTAAGGTTTTATTTTGTGGATCATAGTGATTCACTCCAATGTGGCTTTTAAAATTGTCACAAAAGAGAAATCAGCGCAGTGGATAGTATGTCGCTGAACTCCCTGGTGGTGCGATCTTTCTGTGCATTTTGAGCATGTGTTCCTTGACCTGCAGTTTTTTTCTCCTCTGCAAAACACTTTAGAAAAACATTCTTGTCTGTATCAGCACATCAAGCAGTCCTCCTGTGGGGCTTGTCAGACACCCGTCACAAACTGTGACTATGAATGACATCCTGGTGACCCTGGCATAGCTGTGGCGCAGGCACACAAACACACATAGAAGCCTGTTCTCTCTCTGTGTGATTCACAAACAAACACGACTTTTAACTTAACTTCAGAGCTGATGCACGCCTGCCTTCGTGACATGTGATTTGATTACTATGGAGAGCTGCCAGCAGTGTTTGTGCTAGGAAGTTGCAGTTCTGACACTCGAACACTCACCGCACACTCAGCCGGACTCTCACATTCCCTCCATATAAATCCAAACACACATACAACACCTTCCCGTCCGTTTATATTCTCGTTTGAGTTTTCTGAGCGCTCACATTCCTGTGAGGGGAGTCACTCGGACAGTGTGTCTGATCTCAGTAGGCTGCCTAGTGATTACAGAGATAAAAGGGCAAGGCAAAGCCGAGGAGGCGACACCAGGGGCGGGAAATAACACCCAACACGGATTTGCGGCAACATCAGCAGCGATGGAGCCCGACAAGGGTGTTAAGTTCCATCGAGGGAGGTCAGGGTTATCATGGACGTGAAAGGAAAAGCCCTTGTTCGGTCGGTTTGACATGCAGGAGCTGATGTAGATTAGAAAAAGGAGGAAAGTTCATCATGTTTTACAAGCATGGCGCGGTCAAGCTGTTGTACAATTAAATCACTGTACTGAATCTAAGGTGGAAGGTTTATGATAGTCTTGTTTCAGTGCTTCTCGAGAATATAACCCCTTGACCTGAAGGGGGACTAGGGGGCGTTTCCTTTTTTGTCACATATATAATATTACAATGTTGGATGCTCATATTAAATGTAGCCAAAGTTTCAATTATTGCAGTAAACGTGTGTTAAAGTGAGCAACAAGCTTAGGTTTCTGACCGTCCTCAACACATTGATTCCATCCACGTTATCCAATATTCACATTCCAGACAAATGCTAATGTCAGGGAAACCTGCAATCTTGAGGAATAAAAATAAAAAATATAACTGAAACACAAAATGTAAGTATGGACCTGTAAGAGGACATAACGGGTGATAAACACAGATGATGTAGTAAAACAAGCTGTATTGTTGTTGCTGCTAGGGATGATCTACAAAATCTACCTAATCATTTTTTGAAAAGGGTAACTGCAAGTTGTTTGTGTTAGAACATAAGTCACTGCAATAGTTTGCCAATAAGATTATTAAAAAAAATAAAAATTGACATCATGGATAATACCCCAGACCTGATAACAAGGTAACACTAACTTTCTTGAAGACTTTATCATTTCTAATCAGATACCAAAGTTTCCTTGTGAGACTTTTATTTTTTTTTCTGAAGTACATCAACCACATTCTTGACTGAAGGGCAGCCAGCCTTCTCCTGACGTGTGGAGCCAAGCCAAGTGCATGATTACTGTCCTCTAGACGAAAGATAAACTGCAGCGATGGGAGGTTATTCAAATTGTGCCGAGGGTAGGAATTGCTGACAAGTAAGAGCGCAGAGGGAAAGAGACAGATAGAGACAGACGTACCTAAGTGACTGAGCTCATTGTTTAGGTTGCCAGTCACTGGCAGATAATAAAGTTATAGGTCTTTAATTTTAGCTTGGACATCAACACGTATGTATATGTTTGCTGGCCAGGGTGGTCCATTGAGGAAGTCGGGTGGAGTTGGTGGCTTTCAGCAAGAGGTTATGAAGCCTACAAAGTCCAAAAGACGATCATGTCTTGGATATTTTAGCAGCTTAATTACAGTAGTCATGTGTGTATTTCTGATATGATTGCTTTAAATTGTTATTAGTTTTATAAATCTGATTGAAAATGAAATCAAATTGGAAGTTAGACCCCCACATTACATGTCACATGCAGCATTACCCTTCACTTAACTAGATCGGGCAGGGTGTACGGATTGGACAGGGCGTTTACAGATCGGGCAGGGTGTTTACTGATCAGGTCGGCAGGGTTGCATGCTACGTTACATGTCACCTACTGCATTACCTGCTGTGTTACATGTCACCTGCCACATTACCTGCTGTGTTACATGTCACCTGCCACGTTACGGATTGGGTAAATTGTTAACAGATCAGGTAGGTTGTACAGACTTGCTTTAATATGTTAAGTGACGTGGTATATGACAGTTGACATGTGACATGCAGAAGGCAGTTACATTTATGCTTTTTTAATATCAGCAGTCAATGAGGATACCAACTGCTGTACCCGTGGTGCAGTTCTATTGTTATTAGATAAGTGGCGAGAGCACATTTCAAATAGAGAGGGGTAAATCTCCTGATGCAGCATTTAGCCCCCACTGCAAGACAGAACACGGTTATCGCTGCGACTGAGGTGGGAAGCAGCTGCTGCAAAAAACCAAAGGAGAGCTGCCACTCAAGGAATAAAAGATGTTACACAAGCCAGTGAGATTTAAATGAGAGGAGATGTACTGCCGCTGCCCTAGCTTTCAGATTATGCATGGAAAGCATTAACCTGGCTTTTAGCGTGCCACAATGGGGCCCTTAGCCTCTGTCAACCCACACACAGCTGAGTCCCAGCGACATCTATGGCTCTGCAAAACACCCTCATGCACTAAATACACACAAGCATACATTCATACACACACAAGCACACTCAAGCAGACAAGATAATGAATCAGAAACGAGTGATAAAACCTTTCTGAAAGCACTTTATTTAACTTTTATGACATGCATTTGCAATTTTCGCCTCGATACTACTACATGGCGTCGAGTAAAACATTATTTCTGCAGGACAAGGATTATTGTCTTCATCTAAATTCTAGTTTAAAGAATGTCAGCCTTTAACACAGCAGAACATACATCAGAAAACAAAGAGAATTCAGTTCCTCTTCTTGCCTATTAATTTATTCCAGCATAAAGAGACAGGGAGCTTGCCCCCGGGGACATGATTTGTTCTTACATCAAGCATGGATGGACACAATCAGTGGTAAGACAGTGGCACAGCTGAACTTCTGGAACAGCGCTGACAGTGCGACCTACAACAAGAGAAGACTGAACAATGCATATGTGACAGATCAAATTGGGAAACAGGGCCTTTGCTCTATTTCTGTGGAGATTCAAGCTGTAAAAAAGAGGGTTTTTATGGAAATCCACCCTTTAATCAACCAATGGAATCCTTGCCTTGCATAAGAAATATTATCCAGAGACTGTCGCTCCATGGATAGATAGCTAGAGTTACTCTGATATGCACTAAATCCCACCAATTTGTCAAATTCTTTGTTTAATGGTATTCCCATCAGCCTCAGCTGTACTTTATTGCTAATTGGCAAGTATTTGCATGTTAACATTTCAAACAAAGAAGGGGATACATTTGTAAATGTTGTACCTGTAATTGTTAGCATGTTAGCATGCTGATGTTAGCAGCCCACTAATATGGCTGAAGACTCTGAAGCACGATTCATAATTTCTATGTCCACCTGACCGCAACGGTCTGCCTGTTGTTAATGGCGTGCACCCATTATATATAAGAATTGAATCTCTGGCCATAACTGTGATCTCTGCTTTTGCCTTTCAACCTAAGATATTATATTGTATATATGTTCCGGAACAAATCCTTTTTTTCTTTAATCAAGAGGGCATTTGCCTTGCTTTTCCATTTCAAGTAATTTTATATTTAATTACAATGTATAACCTCCATTTGCTTGACAGTCACCTGGCAACCATTTATTCCCATTCACTCTCTGTGACACTGATATGCAATACATTTTTCAAATGGCCCCTCCTGCCTATTCAGTGACATATAAGCACATACTGTCTGCATTATAGTCCTGTGCACAGCAATTATCCTCCAAGGCAAAACAGGAAGGGATACAGCTAGTGGCTAATTTGCTTTCCATTAAATATGTTTGATAAAAGCATTTATTAGACCCTTCTTCCCTATACCAATGACTCATTAACTGTCACACGTGTAATAAGAGATTAACTCAGCTGTTTAGCTATAATTACCTTATCGATTACTGTCCTTATTAAAGGCCCCCTCAAGTGACTTCATTACCATATTCAAATGTATAATCTCCACTAAAAACAGCTCATCGAAGAAGTGATTATCTGTAGCTGTAGCAATCCCAAGCAAAATGGGATATGCAGCATGGGAATCATTCAAGTAATGCACAGCTGCTCCTATTTCAATTAGGAGGACCCTGTTGTTACCCATACTTCACCGTGCAAACTGCTGATTTCCTGCAAAAGCTTTGCATGAAATTTTCTAACGAGCGGTGACGTCACTTAAGACAAACTTTGGGAGTCATTATTTTGCTTTCACTTCTAGCCAAAGTTTAAAAGATTGTATGAAGGTCTGTGAGAAAAATGATCCATATCTTGAATTGATCTCTTGATTTACTACCCCAGTAAATATTTTCATAATGAGTTTATGGTCCTAATTGCTAGTTTCAAGTCTTTTCAGATAGAGCAGGATGTGCATTTAGCAAATTATGGTCCCATTTAGAGTAAAAAAGAGAATAAAATAGGCAAATCACTACCACAATGTACTGTGCTTTTTTGTTTTCAAACTTTGACTCTTTCACACTGTGTTTTAACTTCATGAAAGTTAACTATATTGTTTGGTTATACTGTACAACACTCAGGAGTCAATTGTACATTTTGAATTTTGAACCAACCTAGAAAGCTTGTGCTAGTGTTTATTTTATCACTAAGTGTCCTTATCCTAGGCTCCACCATCTTGCCCAAATATGGTTACTTCTGGCCGTGCTTCTTTTTACAAAAAACAAGATGGCCAAATCCCAACATCTCAAAATAGACATCCACAAAACAATGTGTGAGGTCAAAATGACTAGGTCCACTTCTTTAATACGGTCAATGCAATGACCAATAGTGAACTTTGCTTTCTTTCTAGCGTTCCCTTAGTCCTCGGCCTTGGACCACTGTAACCAGCCAGACATGCCCTGACATGAAAGCTTACCTTGGAGCTGAAGAACACACTCTTTCCTTACACCTTTGTTCTTGTATTTTGCTTCTGGGAGGTCAAATAAAAAGACACATTGTCCCAGTCAGGAGTATCTCTCTTACTCTAGCCACATGCACACCACTCCAGCATGTGGAGGAATCTAATGCTTGACAGGCCTGCCATGCCTAGTTACGCTTGCTGAGCTATGATTGAACAATCATCGTTTGGGGCAAGGGTTAAGCAAGCAGACATTTATTAAATAACGTGTACAACAGGAGGCTCTTTCACAGACTTTAAGTACAGCGAACACACAAGGCACCACTTACAGGTAGCTCATTATGACTGCTGTTTGCTATCACATCAGCAGAGCTGGAATTTTATGCAATGTCATGACTGACCCATGGGGCTGTTTAGGATTTTACAGTGTTTAATTAATACTTATGCACAACAAGAGTGGAGGCACCTGAAACTTAATTGTAATTTTGTTGTTGCCTAAAAATGTCTTGTTCAGCATGCGTTCATCTAAAGGACACTGTAAGACGTGAGCTGTTTGTTTTAGACCAAGTATGATCACTTCAATGCCAAAGTCAAGGCTTCAAAATCAGTCCACAAACAAATGGGTGGGGTCACGGTGGCTACGTCAGCTTAAACATTTTGTTGATAAAGAACTCCCAAAACTGTGAATTCTGAAGAAAACCATAGTGGACCTTATTTGCAGAACAACATAATCTTCTACTTTGAAGTAGTAGTTGAATTAGGCATATCTGTGTTATTTTTAAGGCACTGGAGACATATTAGCAACCGCAAATCTTCAATCTTTCAATAATTTCTTTAAAAATGTTGGTTTTTAAATTATCAATTCAATCAGAAAGCAGCTACTCCTAAAGTGTTGCCCTTAAAGATACTATTTCATCCTGATCAAAGATTTAGAAATCCCCTAAAAAATCGTAACACCACTTTAACCTTGGCCTATCTCTGCGGCTGTCAGCATTCACTTGAAACGTTGCTATTTCTCTGCCACTTTTGAACACACTGAACACCGCAAGGCCACCAGACACAGAAATCTCATCTGGAGCTGCACTTTAATGCGTTTTGATGTGGGGAACTGTCAGCCAGCTGTCTTTTCTTTGCCATTTTATACATAACATTCCTCTGCTCGTTCCTGAGCTCGCAAACATATACAAAGCATACCATGAGATGCACTCAAACATTACAATCTGCATAATGTGGATGATCAAAGGCAACAGGGAGGGCTGATAATAAGCATATGGCAGGAAAACTGCTTACAGAACAAGTATGACTTGTCTAAATGACAAGTCATTTAGAACTGAAGCAGTGCAGCCCGAGTTAATTCTCATTTAGATGATAATTCATTTTCACCATTGATGATAAGTAGTGAAGAGAAGGGGTTTCAAAGTCACATGAAGTCACACTTTAATCCTGCAGAGCATGTTGAGTTTGAGCTTATTTTGTGAACTGTTCTGTATTGCTACTTTCTGTGATGAGGGTCCAATACACTCACACCTAGAAAACATGTTAGCTTAAGGTGAAATTCAGTCAAGCACAACAGCCTCAGTTAAAATTGAGGTCAAGCTCGGGCAGCTGAAGATGCTTGGTTAAGCATGATGATACCAGCACTTCTTCCTCATTGCTAATACAACACGTGAAAAATCCAGGCCCTCCAGAATAGTTGTTGTATAGTCAGATGCAGCAAAGGTTTACTCAGCCTCTTGAAGGTCACAGCCTCCTATTGTTTTCTAAGATCCATTAACAACAACCTCCAGAGATGTACGGCCGCACTGACAAACATAATCCATCATTTTAAATAACACCTGTAGTTTTTTTTTATTATTTCTCGTCCGAGTAGCTCATTACAGTGATTCACCACAAAATCTGTTTTGGAGAATAGTCTGGACTTTATAGATGGCTGTTAAAATGATACTGTTTTTTTTCCTGTCACAGTTGGACAACTACAAGAGGTTAGTACTGAGAGGCACGTGAGGAAAACAATTCTGGTGATCCATCCAAGTTTGATCCAAATTGTTTTCCCTCCTGTGTTTATTCTGGCAAAACCTTTTGTCTCCAGTTCTTAAGTTCTCAGATTTTTAATAGCTTCTGTTTTTGTGAAACGGGTAGAAAAAAGCTTTTCTTTGTTTGTTTATTTATTATTTTGTTAGAATAATTCTTTGTCTGTTGTTATACTGCCTTCCACCACAAGAGGCTGCATTGCACCACTACCTCATGTTTTTATTAGGACATTATGTAGAATTGTTGACTGCACCACATACATCACATTACATAGTGTGATAATACGCATTCACATCATTTTGTGCATACATTGTGTATTTGCAAGTTATGTAGCATGACTTTAAAGTATTTATTTTGACTGAAAATGCATTTTAGCCATTTTGGCCACTAGCTATAATAGTATTAGCTATTAGCCAACGGGTGAAGTGTTAACAACATGTTTTTCTAGCTTGCGGGCTAATAGCTCATAAACACAGGAGTGAAAACAATCAGACTTAAAAGTTCACCAGAATAGTTTTTTTTATCACTTGCCTCTCAGGGCTTCCATTATTTCATTAAAGTGATATCCCATCCAAAATACAAAAAAAAGAAAGAGAGTAAGCCATCAAAGAGAAGGAAACAAGTAGAAAATGTTTCAGGATGAGAACTGAACCAAGCAACTCAGAAACAAATGTATGTGCCAGGCCCTCTTCCGCTTTTCACTGTGCAATCTCCATGTCCTTCATAAAGCTTTTATGCCAGAAAAATGTTTCTGTAACTTTTTTCTTGTGCATGAAGCATGTTAAAACATCATTTTCAGGCATCATGTTCATTTCACAAACTTTTTCAGGCAAGCAGGCACCATCACAGATGTTTTTTTCAGGGCAGGGTGAGCATGTCTCATTCATTTCCCATGTACTCCTCTTCCATGTGGTTCAGGGATTCCTACAGCAGCCTCTGAGCCATGATTCTGCATCTTCAGATAGCAGGCTTCTGGAAACACCACGTGGGCTTCTTTGAAACATTTATACAGAATGCACATGAAATCCTCCTCCGCCTTTACTGATCCACAAAAGAGACCTTCACCTATGTAATGTCAGGGTTCATTGTGCTTTTCTATAATTTACATTTTCAAGATGGTCCTCATGTGTGGGTTTTAGGGTAAATTAAGTCACCTTGAAGCATTGCCGAGGGCTCGAAGCCTGCAGGGGCTCTCGTTAAGAGCTGCAGTGAGGAATCCACATCAGCTGTCTCCTCCATCAAAAGCGACCTCTCCTTTCCTCCTCAGTCTGCACTGCATGCAAGCTGTATGGAGAGGTAACGTTTCCACTGTTCCTCCCAGAGAAAGACATGCACAGACACTGGCCAATTTAATTACAAAACATTTGTTTTTGCAAAAGAAAATGACATAAAGATGACAGACTTTAGTGACAGTAATATCACCTAGCCTGAGGTGTAATTTTTTAATATCAAATTCTGTATGGAGAAATGAGGCTATTTTGGTCTGAGACGAATATGCTACTGCCAGAAGCAAATCTGTCATTTTCTCCTTTGATGGAAGGAAGTGGTGTTATTTTTTAAGACCAGACTGGAAAGAGATTTTTAACTGCCCTATCTGGTGTTCTTTACAATCTCACAGTGCACTGACAACGGTTCTCAGAAAAAATGCCATTAAAAATGTTAATCTCTATACATACTATACTGTTAAAGGTAGGAAGCTATAAGCCATAACTTTCTTGCAGGCAAAAAAGTTCACGTATGAACTCTACTTTTTGTGACATTTAAATGCCTTTGCAAGGGGATAAAAAGCAAGACACAAACAAAAACAAAACGTTCATAAAATATGGTAACTGGAAGAGCCAAATTTACACTAATATCCAGGTTGTAGGAGTCATTCCTGAAGTCCAAGCATGGTACCCAGGATGTGCTGATCCATTAAAATTCTTCTATCACTGAATACATGAAACTAGCTACTTTACAGCACCAGAGATTTCCACATTTCCTTGGGAGATATTACAGCGTGTTCAGCCCTCTGGCAACACTGTCAGCAGCAAAACTCGGGAGTCGCTTCTCCAAAACAAAATGGGAGTTCATGCAACTTCTCACTGTCCAGACCTCTATGTATGCTTACAGTAGTTGTCTGCCCGCTGTTTTAAAATGTGTCAGCGTTTAGTGCCGGGGTCTTGTTTTTGTCAGTATACATTATTGATATTTGAAAGTGAAGCTTCTCTAAACTGTAGCACGATAGTAAAACTCTACATTCTGCGAGTCAAGCGTTATTCTACACTTGTAAAGTATCATGTGGAATTTGTGGCCCCGGGACTGTGGGCCTAGTGTAGAATAATACTGAAACTCAACAGTGAAATGTACTCCAGTAAGTTCAGTAGTTATTTATTCTTCACTCAGATATTATATGAAATGTGACAACATAGATCTTGCATCAGGTTTGTTTTGTCCTACACTGAACATGAAGAAATCTGTGAGATTTATGATATTGCATTTCCCATTTTTGTTTGAAACATCAAACCTAATGTGATTTAATTCACCAGTATATAAAAAACAAATACTGCCTTTGCTGAGCTGGCTTTGACCTTTCAAGCCTGTGAAAGGATGCACACAGATTTCAGCACATAAAGCGCGTGAGACTTCCAGGTATTTACCGTCTGATGATCTGATTTGTAAGGGCTCTCTGCTTGGCTGCTTCAGTCCAGGGAGCTCTTAATGAAATCGTTTTTACATAACCTAGCCTGCTAATTTATACTCATTGTCATGTTTTCACAAAGGCCCTCGCAGGTTTTAATATGTATGGCCAGTAACACGCCCTAAAAATGTTCCGCCAGACTTAATTGGGCTTTCTGTCATTACGATGTTTAGAATAATCTCCAAATCAGATCATAAAAATGGGACAATATTAGTGGTACATGAAAGTTGATTTTTCATGCATTTGATCCACATCATATACGTTTTATCTAATGACATTAAAAGCCTTCCAAGTGAGGCATTCCATATCTTTTTTTAGCAATCCAACACCGGCCTCTGCTGCTGCTCCTTCTAGTGGAACTAACAAGGACCAATGAGGACTCGCTCTACTTCACAATAGGCTGTGCACCTCCTCAAAAGAGCTGAGACGCTCATTGTGAATGTCTCTGGCTCTCTCACTGCTCAGCGGCGGATGCTTCATCTGCAGTAGTAAATGTGTTGAGAGACGCTTTTAGTTCGATTTAAGGACGCCCGGGTCATCTCAGTTTGCATTAGCGCAGGATTTTAAGCTCAGTCTTCATGATGCAAAGTGTGGCTGGTTTCCTTTCCTACCAGCTAGTTAATTGCAGTTAATTGCATCCACCTCGCGTCCCATATGTGCCTCATTAGAAGGCGAGAGTGAAAACAATTTAGGCTTTGGAAACCCCTATTACAGACGTGAAGTGACATAATGAAGCCACTGGCAAACATATTGAAGGTCCTGAGTTTTTGGGGAAGAACAGCTGTGAATGACGTTTTATTGCGACTTAAGGTGGATTTGGGCCAATTGGACAGCAGACAGAGCAGCATGTTGGTGAGAGTAATCAGTCAGTGGGATAAGATGTTACATGATAGCCTGATCTCCACAAAAACAGATGTTCCCATACAACTACGTTTATTATAACAATATATTATTGGTAATTACATTATGAGAGATATGCATTTTTTTTCTCATTTTGATGTACCACAAATATTTTTCTCATCAAAGTCCATAAATTCACATAGGCAAGGAAGTCAAACAAACACGGGATATTCACCAAGGGACTATCCCATTGACGTTTATGCTGACTTATTTTAAATTATGGACATAAGTTAGTATACGCACAAAAACTTAGTAGGAGTAACCTTAACTCAGGTGGCCATGTTTCACGTGATTAACTTGTTTTAACTTAACTTCCATAGGTTAAGTTAATATATGTAAAGTCTGTAACTTTTGAATGTTTACTTACTTACTGATTGGTCGGATGCCATGGTGTCACTAAATGTGACTGAGCCGATCTTTGCTGATGAGCTGGCTAACTTCCATGTGATTGTGCGACCTCACAGAGAGGCATTGGGGCCTTATTCTGGATGTCCACTAAAGTTCCCAAATATGATTCTTTGCCAGATAAAGGTTTTGAAGTACATAAATTAAGTTACGTAACAAACGTTCTGGTTTTAACCCAAACCATGATCTTTTATTAAACCAAGCAGTTTTTGTTTCACAATCTGTTTTGAACTATAATCCAGGAAAAAAATCCCTAAAAAAGTTCTTGAGAATCAAGTTTGTTTGTGTGGCAACTTAATTTTCAGGAGGCAGGGTTGAACTTCAACACTAAAACAGTCTTTTTCTTATCTCTGTTTTTCTGCACTATTTGCAATCATCCCATGCACCTTCATCTTGGCACCAGATGTGGTTTGTTGCAGATTTCTGACTTCAGCTCTGCTCTGTTCACTGGTTGGCTCTCCTGTTTCCTTCTGGTGTGTGATGTTTTTCATTATGTTCTCTGCTCTGTTGCCCTGCTCTTCTTTGATACTGCATGCTGTTGCGCGTTTTTGCTCAAAGTGCCGTTTTGGTCTATGTTGTTCCCAAATCTGTCCCATTCAATACACGGCATTACAACAGCCTTCTCCTTTCAGTTGTACATGATTGTGTTCTATAGGAGAAAAATAAACAACCACAATAACCTTCAGCACAACAACATTTTTGTGGTCAAAATGTGGCTTTCAACTCTTATCTGTTCAATATGTGCAAGGCCATAAACAAAAGCCGTGCAGACTAAATGCATTAGTCGAAGAGAAGTCATAATATATAATCTAAAGCAGAAGAAGAAGAGATTTTTTTCCTGCCAGTTCCTTGCACCCAGAATGACCCCATTTAGGAACGGACTCAAAGCCATATTTAACTTTGGTAAAAATGTTTGTAGTTGGTTGGAGAATGGATTTAAGAGGCTTCTTAATCACAGTCTGCAAAGCCTCAGGGACACAATGTAGATAACAGAGCCACGCTGGGACGTTTGGAAGTTTTACTGTTAAATGTTACAATATGAATCATCCATTTAACAGTCTTTTATTTCCTTTTTGTCTATTACCTGTCCAAGGAGTGCCTGTCTTTAAGCGTTCTGTCCTACTTCTTTTTATATGCGTCTTATCGTGTATGCTGCTGAATCATACATACAGTCTACCTTCTGAAATAGAGGACACGCCTCACCTTCTATAGATATAATTCATAAAACCAGGCGAAGTGCATTTTTCTGGCTTGCTTTTGCTCCACTCAACCCCTTCTGGGGGCAAGGTAACCACTGAATAATGATCGGCCTCACTCCCGAATATGTTTTTTACACTTTCCCCAGATGCAAGTGCTTTCTCACAAGATGACAGCGCCGTCGTCTGCAGGGCGTGCATGGTCATTCACTAGTTTGATGAACATGAAAACCATATCAAACAAATGCCACAGCTGTCTAAACTGCCAGATCTGCACCCAATTGAACACTCCAGGGAAGGGGTTTGCCTGTTGTTGTCAGCATAGCACCCAGACTCTCGTGTATAAAATTACTCCCAGCCTCACATGGGAGCTGCTCATTATATCAGAGTCTTGTGCAATCATAGCCACTGGGGACCATGTGCCTTGCTTAATGGCACTTGGACAGAAGGCTGAAAAGATGCTCATTAGCTTAAACCAGACAAGGACTCCAAACACCAGTGTTCAGCTCACACAGCCTTCTGTGTGCAGCTCTGGGTCGGCTCAAATCTTCACATCTTCATGGAGCCACAGTGTAACGCAGGCTTTTTGTTGTGTTGATGGGGAGTCTCTTATTATCTCTTGATTGGTATTAAAAGCCTTCTGGTTTCTGTTGGGAGTTCAAGTAGTGCTGTCGAATCACTGCAGGGCTGTTGTGACTGCAGGTAAATATTTGTTGTGGAGAATAAAAGAGCCTGACAATGATTTAGCTTTATATTAGCCTAGCTAACTTGATAAATTTGCTACCTGTTAAACAACACGGTTATTGACATTTGCTCTTGACTCCAATTTCAGTCTTTTTTTGTAAGTCACTTATTTGACTATAAACAGTAGCCGTGTTTCCAGCCCTAAATTCACTGTACTAGTGCTATAAATTTGTACTTGTGTGTATTACTGCACAGCTGAAAATAGTCCCCACAAATGCAGCAATAACTTCAACACAAGAAGCCTTTGCCAAAAACTACAATTGCACCTTTAATTCCTCATGAAGTGGGCAAAATATTAAGGCTTAATATTACCTTTAGACTTTAAAAACCTCCCCCAATATCTAATGAGTAGTTGTACCCATTTTGAGTATTCAATGTGTCAAAATGATGGAGTGCCCTTTGAACTTACGTAAAAACTATATGTCACACCTCTGTAATCCATGCGTCAACTTCCCTCCAGGCTATATTTGCTGAAACAAATTAGTAGTATACATGTTACATGCATTAGGGGGCAAAATTGCAACATGAAACCGCTGGGCTATTCAGCTCAGGCTACAGTTACTGTGTAAGAAACCACAGCACTGCCTATGCCAGAACTGCTAAAGGACCATGAAAGTCTTGAACAAAGAGAAATCATGATCAATTAAGAAAAAAGGTTTGATAGGTGAGAAGAGTGACTTTGCCCTTTTCTCAGGCAGACAATGTAGATTAAAGGTGGGGTGAGGTGAGCTCTGGATTTGTTACTGCACCAGGGGACACTTAATCATAGTGTTCATAATGGGAACCTCATTTAGTTGCCCCAGGCTTCTTTGGGCTCTGTTGCCTTAGAACAATAATGCGTGAGCAAGGAGCCCCCTTTGAAGGTGACATTTGGAGAAAAAGGTTGCCGCAATGCCACCACAGACTTTGATAAATTATTTTTCATCAGCACAGAGCACGCTCTGCACCTGTGCATGGGTCTAATGAAAGAGGAGAGGGCAGTGTTGTTAGCCAAACTCTGTGTGCGTGCGCGTACTTGTGCGCCCGTGCGTGTGTGTTCATGCGTCAAAGCGAGTTGGTGTGTGTTCCAGTATTGTGTAACCCAAGGGATTCTGTGTTTGTCCTTTCGGCTTTCTACAAATGAGGAGAAGTTATTGAGTCAGCATGGGAAACAAAAGCAAAACATGAAATATGAGCGCAGAAAATGAACAACAAAAAAGATAGCCTTTAATCATACAACTCCTTTATTTTTAACAAATCCAATTATCCACACATCTGACTAAGAAACTCCTTAGTTTATGCTGCAAAACAGCACTGAAGTACCAGAGTGGTAAAAATACATTGTAATGTAGCTGTGACTACAAAAGCAGCTACTTCAGTCCTGAAATGTAAGAGAAAGCCAACAAGGCAATCACTGTCTCTTGAAAGCTGTCAGTGCTTGAGGCATCTACCCATCAACGGAACTCCTGCTGTGTTCTCCGCTGCAGGCGTTTATTTTCTCACAACGTTTTTTTATTCACACGGTCCCTCTTGAAAATGATGTTTGTGTGTCTGCGCATGTACCTCATTGAGGCATTAAATGACAAGCTGGCAGCATCAAACACACTTGATCGTGCGCTGGAGGGACATCGCTCAGTGCTTCAGAATGTGCTGACGCTCAGCTCGCACCATAAAGGTGCTGCAAAACAAAAGTCAAGGGATGAAGGGGCTGGTGTGATCGCAGCCTCGGGGTGTGAGGATCACACGCTAAGCTCCCACATAAGGTGCATTACCTTTACCAGCTGCTGCAGGTTTGCTGCGTATGGGATTTACTCTGTTAGACAATAGAAAATGATGATGGCTGGATCTTTATCTTATTTGTATTGTTATTTGGGTTCTTATTGATATTATTTTACACAGTTTTTATCATTATTTTTCAGATGTTTAACCATAGACTGTAAATAGAGATGTACAGCACATCTCCACTTCCTCCCAATATCTCCTCATGATTTACAAAATATTATAGCTAATGTGCTAGTACCTCTTCAAACCTCCAGAGGACACAGCAACATTAGCATTCATTTTGAGTTGCAATTCTAACAACCTGATAAAGATAAAGCCAATAATCATCTTGTTTTAGCTCTCACTTGAGGCTGTCTACATGATCCCCAAAGTTAAAATGCCAGGCTTTACATAAAAAATAAACATGTTTACAGCTTGAATCAAGAATCACTTTTGGTTTTTATCAATTATATCTCAACCTGATGAAGATAAAGCTAATAGTAATCTCCTTTTAGCTCTATTTTGGTCACCATATCCTGAGGCGTGACTCTTAAGCTGTTAGATGTTTCGCTGTGTTCATGAGCTAGTTGTTGAATACCATAAGGTGTTTTTACAGTGTTTTTTTGTTGCAAGTAGCATCTCTAAGGCAAAATAAATTAAGGTAACACACCAGTGCCAAAAACTGCAGTTTCTCAATTGGCCACTGGAGGCCGTCTCCATAATCCCCAATGTTAAAATGCCAGATTTACATAAAAAATAAATAGGTTTGGAGCCTGAAACTGGTCCTTATCACTAATGTCTTTGTCCAGGATAACTGCACAGGCGGTGAGATTTAACACAACTTACACAACCCATTGAAATCATATTAAGGCTTAAAGTTATGCATAATTAAGGGCAAGGGCCCTTTGGGTGAGGGGAAGGTGCCATTACAAGTGGCTCGCTGCTTATCCTTATGGGTTCATCACTTTCACATTACACATAGTCATTTCATCCACTGCTAATGTTCAAATATATACTTACTCATTTCGTATTTATATATCGATTAGAGCAGCTTTAAATTAATTTAAATTACTCACTGGCTTCTTGTTGCACAGCCAAATGAGAACTTTAAAAAACCTGCCCCAGGCAGCTTCAATATGTCTGTGTGTTTCCTAATATACACATGTTATTATGATGTAAGACATTCGTGAGAGCAAGTCCTATGGTCCTGTGTACAAGACGTATCCCTGACAGGCTACTTTGTATCATCAAAAATAGCACCAAGATATCATGGCTGCATGAATCCCTATGTGACAAATTGCTTATGTTTCCCTTCGGACTGTGTCTGGCATGTAATGATAGTCAAAAATATCTCTGGAAAGCCTTTAAACTGCATATTCAATGCAATGGCCAAATTAGTCTTCTGGTCCCCTAGCAACTGAGCGCTCTGGGAGGGAGCCATGTGCAGACGCTGGGAAAACGAAGTTCACATCAGTTTCTGGGATGCTGATTCTTTTTGTCCAGTCATTTTACAAGTCCTATACATAACATATTCACTGGATATTTCTTTAAAATATGCATAGGCCGGGTGCTTAAAACAACCAAAAGGCTATTAATTATGGATAATGGCCCCCGTTGTTCCGTCCGGTGTCTCCCGAACAGTTGGCAGCAGTGTCTTGGTATAATAGGGCTGTCATTTCTTTGTTTTTTTCCGGCGAACCTTAGAGGAATAGCAGAAGGATTGGGTGACAGCTTGGGAGTTAAACTTTGAGGTGTATCAGGGCATGTTTTCTTTCCACAGTATGTGTTAAAAATGTTGAACAAATGGGTGAAAAATGCCACTTTGAATCTGCTCTTGTTACAGAAAAGATTTTTCTGTCAGCTGTACATTCCTACCTTTCTATGATTCACATTTTATCTCACCAGCTTTCACTGTTGTGGTCAAAATATCTGGTGCAGGTAAGCAAAAACAATTGGTATAGCCATTAAAATAGTACTTTCCGAGTCTTCTAAGCACCTGTCATTTCAAGGTCAAGTCTTAAAGTGAGACATTTTTTTATAAAATATAATTTTTATAAGAAATAACGCAGGGAGATCTGTCAAGCAAAGCCAATGCAAAACAGCCTTAAAATTGCATTATATCTAATGGCCAGCAGGGGGCTACTCCACTGGTTACCAAAAGTCTATTTGTACAGAAGTCAAACAGAAAATTAGTGTACTTCTAACATGAAATAAATACCTCAGTAAACATTTCAGTTCATGATCTTGATCGCTAGTTTAAAGTTTTCTTCAATACAGCATGTTGATCTTTTAAATGATGGTCCCATTTAGATTGAAATAGACAATAAAGCTACAAAATGTCATTCTACTTCAAGTGCCAACATGTTATCTTCCTTAAAAAAACAAGATGACAATGAACAAAATACATAATTTGAGGCTTCAAAACAGTAGCCAACAAGCCAGTGTATTAAAAGTCATCCTTGCTCAATTAAATACACACCAGTAGCTCATGTGGGCTAATGCTGTCTAATGATAGCAACGTTAAAATATGTTTATTGCTGTGTATCTGAAATTATTTAGTCACTAAAGTCCCAAAGGTTCAAACTGGTGTGTCACAATAGGAAGTGAAGACACAGCACCACACCGGGGGACATGTGTGAGCTTCCTGCTCGTGGTCCAATTCCACTTAATGATATCTTTAAAGCGACTGGCTCTGGAGAACTATTGGAAATCAAGTGGAAATTGAAAGGCCATTATAATGCAATCACCACTCCTTGCCACTGTGGCTGCTGTTCAACAACACACTCCAAATTTAATTGCTCAGACAATTTCAACATCTTACCCCTTGTACTGTAATTATTTAAGACCAACCAAGATAGAGCTGGAACATTTTCCAGCATGTGACCTCAATAAGAAATTTAGTTTCTCATTCTGGCCCAAATGCTCATTAAAGTATATTACCACTATGCACTATTTAAGGGCCGAATCTATACTTTGGGAAGCCTTGCCCCAGAGGAAATCCTCCTTTTTGAATCTGAGGAACCTCGCTCGTTCCTCACTGTCAAACTGTTCGCTGCTGACTGTGATAAAACTGCAGGAGCCCGCTGCTGTGTGTGTGAGTGAGAGAGAGGAAGGGAGGGAGGGAGAAAAGTGTTGCAGTCTTACTGTATATGTGGTGGGAGGGTCCGAAAAGATGCGGAGGGATGTGATGGAAAGGACAGGCATGAGAGGATAAAAGAAGTGAAGGGAAAACAAAAGAGGAGCAGACAACAGCGAGGAAGAATGGATGTGTGGATGAAAGGAAGGAGGGGCGGAATGAAGGGAAGGAAGCGCTGATGAAGAATAATTGAGAGTTTGATGTGGGGAAAGGAAGCAGGTGAATGAGGAGAGGAAAAGTACACGAGGCTTACCACTGGAAAGTCCTGTATTTATACCCACTTAGCCACAACTTGACCCCAGAGTCATGTTTATATGAAAGCCTGTAAAACGGTGCCAGAGAAGGCCTGTACTTGGTCATGTTCATATTCCCGTCCCCATTAAACGACCGCCTTAAACGGCTGAATGCTTAATTCACTCTGGGTTTGGATTAGCGCTGTTTTAACCAGGAGAAGCAGTGTTAATGTACACAGTGCTATAAGAGGCACACAGAAGGAGCTGCACGAGGGGAGAAAAAGAGGAGATAATTCCAGCAGCCTCCTGTTTTGGCTTTTTGATGTTTGTCAGTAAACATAGGCATCAAACATGATTTTCCCCTAAAAGAGAAATATAGAAATAAACAAAAGGCAGAACCAGGATCGCCTCATTGTCACGCTGAGATGTTCGTCTCAGAGTGAGTGATCTAATAAGCTATTATCCAACACTTCTTGTGCTATAAATAGTCATTACTTGTCATGTCCAGGATTTGATACTAAACCCCTTGAGATCAGGCTGTGAAGGCTGACAAAGAATCTGAATAAAGCTCAGAGAGGCGTTTTCAATAATACCCCTTCAAACAGCAGTTCCTGTTTGAGGATTTTCTTTTTCTTTATTTGTTTGTCTTTCTATTTCATCCGCCGCCGCTACAGTTGACGAGCTGCTGTATTCATCATTTCTCATATTGTGTCATGTCACTCGGAGGTGAGCGGCGTGGATAATCAAGCGAATCATGAGGCTGGAGGAGAGCAATTTTTTGTACACAGGGACAGGCGCATCACTGTAGGTTTTTGTTCTGTGATTTTTTTCACCCCGTGGGCCATTTTTGGTCGGCACGCACGCTGCAGTGAGACAGCGAAAATTACACACGCTGATGCATAACGTACGTGCAGAAATATTAAGACGCACATCCATCTGTCATCTCCTGTTGTCAATTTCCTGTTGTTTTGATATGTCAGTGCCCGATGGGAGTCTGAGTAATGAGTATGTGAAGTACTAAAGTGCATGCTTTCATCATGCTCATTTTCGTGTGGCAACCTTGAGCAGCAGCCAGTTGTCTTTCAGGTGGCGGCACTCCCGGTGTAAATAAATATAATTTACAGACTGTAAAATCAGCCCCATGGGTCAGTCATGACATTGCAGCAAATTCTAGCTCTGCTGATGTGATAGCAAACAGTCATAATGAGCTACCTGTAAGTGGCCTCCGGTGAGTTCACTGTACTTGGTCTATGAAAGAGCCTCCTGTTGTACAAATTCATGTTATTTACTAAATTGCTGCTTGCTTAACCTCCGCCCTGAACAGTGATTGTTTATTCATAGCTTAGCAACTACAACTAGGCATAACAAGTCCATCATGTAGGGACCGGCCTACATGGGGTTATTAAAGTACTGGCTTTAGAGGATTTAAAGTTTTTTTGTGCCCAAAATGTTAGAATTACCTTTCATGACCTGAGTGACAGTGCTCCATGGTAGATGTGTCAATCACCACAAGAAACGCCTGAAAGCATACCATGCTATATCATCTATTTTACTCTAAATGGGACCATTATTTACTACATCAACATCATGCTGTATTGAAGAAGACTTGTAACGGGGGATTGAGACCAAAAACTCATTATGAAAATGTTAACTGTGGTCGTATATCAAGTGAGATATGGGTACATTTCTCAAAGACCTTCATACAATCTATAAAATGAATGTGAGAAACATACTCCCATAAACCCTCTGCAGAGGTACTAATGTCACTCTATCTGACGTTAGCTCAGAATTGTAAATGCTCCGACATGCATTCAGTAAAGTATGGTGTTTAAGCCAAACCATAACCCTTTCCCTAAATATAACCATATTGTTTTTAAACCTAACCAAACTGAGAGCATACCTAGCAAAACTGCTACCATCCATTTAATGGGCTGATAACAACCAAAACCGGCGGCTCAGTCACATTTCCTTCAGCTCAAGATAATCTTAAAGTTAGTTCATTTTTGATTAATTGCTATTGTTGGCTTAATTACTGCAACACACTTCCGTCAGTATCAGTCAGAGCTCACTTCACCGTCTCCATTTGGTACAAAGCTCAGCTCCTCGGCTCATTACCTGGACGAAGACGAATGATCACATCCCCCTGTGCTTGTTCCCAACACTGCTCCCTGTTCAGATTTCAAAGTGATTTTCAAATTTTATTGCACACTTTTAAGACGTTGAACAGCCCTGCTTCTAAATACATCTTGGATTTATTGACCTGGTGTGTGCCCTCTCGACCATTAAGGTCTGTGGCAGGAGCTCTGCTGGTTACTCGCAGGTCACAGCTTGTTACAAAGGCTGATCGGCTCTTACCATTAGAGCCCCCACACCATGGAACTGTGTGCTTACTGAAGTCAGACACACTATTAAGCCTCTAGCTTCTTTTAAATTTCTTCTTATAGCTTTTCACTTTGTGAAGGCTTCTGGAAAGGCTTTTATTTATACTGATTCCTTTTTATTTTATGTCATTCATTCTTTTTTATTGTCTTTACTTCTTCTATGCCCATGGCCTTATACTCATTTTATTAGCTTTGTCTGGTTTCATTTCACTTTTCTGAAAAGCGCTGTGTAAATAAAATGTATTATTATACTGTAAAAGCCTATTGTGTAGATACCACTCACGTTTCAATTGATAGTGTTTCTCAAATCCCTGCTAGGAAAAACCATGACAGTTGGGCTTAGACATGTAGTGACTGTACTATGAGGCTAAAAATAAAGTGTGCAGAACAGCCTCAGGTTCACAAGGTTAATTTCCTGACTAGCTCGTTTGGCCATTAATTAATCTGTTTATTCACTCCAATTATGTAACACAGGGTTTCCTCACACAGTCCTCAGGTTCCACCTGCCCTGCGTGTTTCTGCTCTACTCCTTCATACGTCGTCCAAATATGTGTCATGAAAACAAATTGCCCTTAATTGGATATAGTGTGAAAGGGTCAAGCTGGAGCAGAGTCTTGCAAGACTGGTGGGATCCAGGGAGTTGGTTAAGTGGTTTCATGGGACGAGGAAATACTACTTTCTATGGGTTTAACAAAAGTTTAACTGTGAAGTGTTGCACCTCAGCATGTCCTCACTTTCTACAAAGTTCCTTGTTTTCAGCTTGACCTGTTATGTCCATACTTTTGGAAAAGTTTCTCAACTAACAGTATAGCATGAAATATCCACTTAAATAAAGACTTGAAAATGAACACGGCCTATTTTGAAGGAAAAGATTAACATATTTAAGAATTATTAATACCATAAATAATGAATATGAAAACGACAGGGAAATAAAACCTGTTTCATTATCTTCAGTAAGTATGCAATTGTGGGAAAATTACTGTAAAATTACAGCGTTTCTGAACTCAAATATCGGCATGAGGAAGCAATTATATTTACAGAGCAACTCTGAGTTCCTCTGAATGTTGAAACTTTGAAGAGACAGAGCTTCAGAAGCTAATAGGGCTTGTGGACACAAATACGGTGCAACAGAGCGGAACGGCCCTCGCTGTCTAAAAGAAATTGGGCAGATAAGTTGCAAGGATTTCGAGAACAACCACTCCCCAACTTAAACCCTTTTATACCCACTGAAATACCCCTGCTCTGGCGCTGTACATCCCTCTCTTGTTTCTTCATTTCATGCAACACTATCCAAGGTGTTGCTGCAGACTGGCACACATCCAAGCACAAAGGTCCAATTTTAGACACTTGCTGTCCAGACTTCAGTGGCATGATTATTAGTTCACGTCTTCCAAGGAAAAAGATAGATTTGAAATCTGAACTGAAACACACATACATGTGTTACTCCAACCAGCACAGACAAAAGGGCACACAGGTGGCTAATGCTCTGGGGCTCCTTCTTTCACTCGTAGTCTTAAATAGCAGACATCACACAGTCTTTCAATGCTTTCTCCCTCAGGGCTGCTGGAGTGAAAAGTGTTTTCTCTCACCTTCCTTTCAGCCTCAACAAGACCTAAAAAATGTTTAAGTGCTTAATCCCAATTAATCTGGAGGTTACAGAAATCCTTTATTACTCACTGAATTAGCTTAGTGGTCTTAATCCCTTGACAATGAGTGCAGGCGTCAGCATGCAGCCACATACACATGCACAGATACACTCGCACACACCTTGTTTTACAAGTGTGAGGGACTAAATACACACACTTTCTTTAATCTAATTGACAAGGGCAGATGAAGATATCTAATCTGAATTAGTCAGAGTTGGAAACATTTCAAATAAGAAGGAAGGTGAAAATGAGATCAAGAACTTTAGATGCTTTATGTATATTTGGCTGATAACATGCACATGTATTTCCACATATGCACTGTACTAATTCTAGTATTAGTGTAGTAACGATCTCAATACTCCCTGCATAAGTTATTTGAACAGGCCTCCCGTAACTTTACATGCACAGTGTGTAATTTCTGCAGCTAGGGATCTCTCAATCAAAACAATAACAAAAGGAAGACTTGATGAGGTCGTGAAAGAGTGAGGGATCATGGGAGTTGTTTTCTTTGTTTATCAGCCATTGTTTGCAGACAAATTAATGTGCTCAAGGTTTATTCATGCTTCATGCTCAGATAGAGTAAGATACCATTGTTAGCTTAAAGGGCTGCATGGGTGGGGTCAAAACAATCATACTAATATTATTTATTATTATTGATAAAATGAGCTATTAAGCTGTATTGTTTTCCTGGAAGCTGGAGGAGGTAAAAGTGATATGACGGCATTAACAGGTGACAAAATGAAACGCACTAACTTGAATAAAATTACAGCTTTCTCTGGGTTTTTGATATTCTGAAAAATTTGTAATAATGTAACTACACAACTTCATAAAATATCTAACATAGGTCAAGTTGTTTCTACACATTTTAATGTTACATATTATACCAGTCCAGGATATAATGATGTCCTTGGTTCCAAATCTCAAACCACTAAATCCTACATTTCCTCCAATGTAACTGCATTGCATCTTTCAACCACCATGCCTCCACTTTGTGAGGCAACCTGAGCGTGTTTGTATTCTCCAGGCATAAGCAGAGATAACCTGATGACATCGTCAGACTTAGAGAGCTTCTCCAGAGCTACATCAGACATTAGACAGCTATTTTTACAGGCTTAGTAATACTGAGTGCCCCTTTAACCAGCTGGCAGATTAGAGAATGCTCATATTAGGCTGGGATTTTGTCAGGAAATTATGTCATTCATATCATACGTAAATCTACCAAAGAATCAGCAGGCGTCCCAAAATAATTCTCTGCAGGTAATGTGTCAGATTATCGTACAGTGAGAAAATAACCTCTGCAGCCCCAGAGGATGCACACACAAACAAAAGCACACCCCAGCAGTATAATTTTCTGCTCTCAAATGATAATTAACAATTTAATATCGCAGCATATAATTGCAGAAGAGGGGAATTAATCACATTATCTCAATTTCACAAGTGTCCAAACAAAGACGAGCTTATTCATGCGACGCAGCATGTCTTTTTGAGTCCGATGTGGGTTTATATGACGTGAAAGCTAACTTGTTCTTAATCCCTATTTATAACCGGAGCACTTATTCATCTGACCTCATTTATTTAACCTTGTTTACAGTACAGCTGCATTTGAATAATTGGGACTTTATGTTTCATGCTGTGGACAGTTTGACATTAGCAGGGACATTAAGGATGAATTGATGCTGTTGGGATAGCATTAATCTCCACCCACCGGCCTGCTCTACCCACCCAACCTGTCTGGGCCTTGAAACCAGTGATCAATCTTATATTTGATTAAACATACTTAGAGATGTGAAGGGGTTCACAGTGGAATACAGGTAAACATGGATTCACCATCCTGTATTTTGTCCAGAATCAGAATAGATTTGACATAACAATAGGATGGTCAAAGTGGAGGCCATTTTTTGTGTACAATAGCCATTGCTTTGGTTTATTGTGCATATAAACAAAGCACATATTAGATGAAATAAAAGGCAACCTATTGCAACAATCAAGTCAATAAAGCACTTTTATAATAGATTGTTGCATCATAATCTTTTCTATTTTCATAACTTCAAAAGAGTCCGGCTTATATATTTACACCAACAGAAGACAAAGTTTCTTCTTCTAGGAACTTGACTTGTCAGTGACCTTTAAGAGAAGCCAAAAAACTCCTCAAATAACAAATGAGTCATACACTTGCCACTTCAAAGAGAGACAAAATGCTGCTGTACACATATAGACTGCATGTGCATACACGTTCAAACCCTCACGCTGCACCGTCGACGCAGGGAGCCAGCATTTCATTCTCTGTGCTAAACAGGATTTGGTGTCATTTTGAAGTAAATCTCCTCAGAGTGGCACATTGTGCAGATAAGGTCATGTGGAGAGTTAGTTCAGCACCTCTCAGCTGGAGAATTGTATGTGTGTGTTGTACGCGAATATTCACCAGGATCCTTCAAAAATATTAAACCCTGAAGTCGGAGCACTAATCTAGAATGTCCAGATGTCTCAGACTATGTAATCATGTGATTTATTATGATTTGCCAGGTCGGGATATTTGAATAAATTGCCACCCAGAAAATGCTTAATTTAAAATTAGAGATAAAGCATGGCTCCTACTCTTACACACACCTCAGTTACCTCAGTATCCAAAGCTATGATTATGGTGATTTACATATTATAGCTAATGTTGGAACATCCTGCTCATTTTCAGCACACATCATAAGTCTGCCTGTAATATGACATCCTCAGTGATTTTTTTCCCATATGCTTTATGTGTTTTACTGAATAAATGAAATGAACCAAATCACATCTGAGTCATAAAACAAAGGCCTGTAGGCTTCCTGGTGGCTCAGCTGGCAACTGCACGTGACATTATGAGTTTTAAATGTGGCCAACAATTGCAACATTCACATGAGCCTTGGGATGGTCAGCGCAAAAGGAAAAGTAGGACAAAATGCTGCAGATCTGCAAACACAGAGAACATAAAAATAAGGCTGAAATAACTTGTTTTCTCCAACATTCTGTTTCAAAATAGCACTTTGTTGCACTGGGATTAACAGTACGTCTCAAGTCAAGCAGATAATGAATAGATAATCACAGCTTTGTAGTCACCCCCAACAAAAAAAATCCATTCATCTTTGTAAAGCTCTGCTTATTATCCCAGCAATCTGAGAAAATAACTGACATTTGTGAAAACATCTTACAGTGAGAGGGGTGTGCAAATTCTGTATTTCATGCCACAGACATTGAATAGGAGGAGGTTTTTCTTAATTATAGTGTGGAGGGCACATTTTCAGTCAAGGTCAGCTTTCATTAATGGATTGAGACTTTTGATTAGGGCGACACACCCATACTTTTCATCAAGGGTGGTGGGTCACATTTACTCCCAATTTACTCCTCTAATAACAAATCAGGGCCGTTACTCACTAATCTGAATTATTTGCAATGTTCTTGAGAACTTCAATGTCGTGCTGTTTTACATTTCATATGGAGATGTTGTGCTGCTGTGCATGACCTATGAAAGAGGCCATACAATGCTCATTTTCTTACTTGTGATTTTTACAAGAATGTGTTTACATGCTTTAATGTTCAAAATCATATTTTATTCGTGCTCTCTGTCTCAGTATATCTACAGCTGAAAAATCAAAAACAGACATGGGAATCTCACTTTTTACAATATGGGACTTCTCTCCAACAATGTAGTATTACATTTCCACAAAGTTAGGGAAACAGAAGTTACACCAAAAAAAAGTTACGCGTTTACTTTTGTTTTCACATGAAAATTCAATGCTTGTTTGCCACCATTTAAACCCGGCATCACCGTGCATCATTACTACTACATCAGCAAAACAAAAGTTAAATATGAGTCGTATTTTGCTGTCTGTAATTGCCATTTTTTGAGGAGAGACCAGTCTTGTTTACAGTGTGTTTATATGGAAGACATTTGGAACATTGGCCACCTAAATATATTGTGTTCAGCGTTGGGTTTATAAAGAGTCACTCCTCGATGGCCCGATAGCTTCTGTGATTTCTTGAATCTAACTTTGATTTGGCATGGCTCCAACAAGGCACCAGCTGGAGCTCCAGTGATGATGGTTCAACTCATGGTGCAGAGTTGACCAAACATAAGGATGGAAATTAGTGGTCTTAGCTAACTGTGTGTCTTGCTTTGGATCAATAGCTAATGTCCCTGCAAAAGAAACACTCAAATAAAATGATGTAACATCTGGCATCCTTGCAGAACTTGCGAATACATTTGATATATAAATAGCTCTCTTGTTGGGCAGAGGAACATGTAGTAATAGTAGCAATTATGATGCTATTTAGAGCCATTGCAGTATTATTTATAGCTGTCATTAGAGCTGTTGAATATCAGCATGTTGGCAGTTCTTTCCAGTGAGGGCTCCGGCCCAAAGATAAACTGCAGGAGTGAAGCCTCCAACACCTGCCAGGCTGCACGCTGCAGGTGAGGGTTCAGAGCTGGGAGAAGCTCACTGAGCATGCTGGAGGGGCCGTGGCCCTAATTCACTGTGATGTGTGTTCACTGTGGCCATCTGTAGTGGGTGGTGCACACCCCAACTGCCTTTATGGGCTTCAAAGTCACCAAACTCTCCTGTGATTATCAAGGTGTCATGGGGAGTTTTTGTTTTCATTTAGATTTAAATTAGATGGTCAGTGAAGAGGAAGTTACTGTAAGATGTAGATGAAGCGAGTTAATAGAAAGTTCACAGACAGTAAAATTCAAATAATACTTTTTTTTTATTGTGCACAAATGGGTTGTAGCAACCGAGGTTAATAAATAAATATTAAATTATTCATTATTTTAAATTTTTTTAAATATTAATAAAATAAGCAGTGCCTAATAATCTCTGATTTAATATATATATATAAAATTAGAAAATAATTTAAAAACTTAAAAAAAAAAATTAAGGAAATGTATATTTTATTTCTATTGAATTATTTTTTTTTACTTTTAATTTTGTTTTATTTGGTTTTCATAGTGTTTCCTAAAACTATTTAAAAAAGAAGAAGAAATCTCAGTGAATAAAATCACTGCTTGGTTTTCAGGCGGTTTACGGTCTCTGACCTGGTGCTCCCCTTTGTGTTTAGTCGATCACATCACAGAACAGGGATTAAACCCAGTTTACTGCTTTAGTAACTGTCATGTTGTTTACAGCTGAGGCTTTCACTGCACTCTGGTCCTAATCCCTTCTCCTCCTCTCCGCTCTTGAAAACGCATGCACAGCATTGTCAAGCTCTCACAATAAAAGTGGCCCTACTTTCACTTTGATGTTGAAAGGGCAGGATCTCGTCTCTCCACGTCTCGTAAGCCAAAAGATTCGGAGACGGGTGCAGTTTAGTCTTACATTTGGGCTATAATAAGTCATCAATGATGTTTATGACTTGTAAAATCTCTCTGAAAAACAGTCTGCTCCTGTATATAAACCTTATTACGGAGCCATTTGAAGGGAATTTAGAAAGTGGTTTTTGACAGAGTTCATTTAAAGCTTGCAGTTAAAAGCCCTCAGGGGGAAAAGTCTGCTTGTTTTGTATTAGCATGTAGATTGTATTTATTTCACTTGATGATGTAACGTTTGCTGAAAACATTGTGTAACAGCAGCAAAAGATGAGTGAACTCGCTCTGTAATGTCAGCTCCGTGTGGACCCAGGGGAGAAACAGAATGGATGGGTGAAAAACAAGTAGTACTCTTGCGTTCTCCAAAGAAACTTCTGCATATTCTCGTAATGCTATCAACAAAACGGTGTCATTCAGAGCCTTCGCCATGCTAAGAGGCCATTCTTACCATTATAACTCTCAGCCAGGTTCAGAGAGGTTTGCCACAGATTTGCACTCAGGGGGTCATGTTGTTTCTAAATATTTCTCGGGAGACTGCAGAAGTTTCTCGGGGGAATGTAGCAGCTTTGCACGAAAATGCAAAAGTTTCTCAGGAGAGCACAGAAGTGTAGGAGAGCTAATGCAAAGGTTTAGCTGGAGAATGCAAAAGATTCTTGGGGGAACACAGAAACTTTGCACAAGAGAGAAAAACGCAAAAGTTTAGCTGGGGAATGCAAAAGGTTTACGAGAGAACACAAACGTTTCTTGGGGAAATGCAAAAGCTTTGTACAAAAAATGCAGAGTTTCTCAAGAGAGCACAGAAATTTTTGAGAACTAAGGTAAAGGTTCAGCAGGGAAGTGCAAAAGTTTCTCGTAATAACGCAGAAGATTTGCACAAAAACAAGTTTCACAGGAGAACACAGAAGCTTTCCACGAAAACACAAACGTTTTGCAAGAGAATGTAAAAGTTTCTCAGTGAACGCAGAAGCTTTTATCAAAACTGCTAAATTCTCCCATGAGAAGAAAAATGTGTTGTGAGAATCAAGATTATCCAGAGGACGTAAGCACATTTATCTTTTCTTTTCACCCGTTTATTTTCTCCTCCCTCATGTCCCTGTGCAGGCTCTGTGGTTCAATAACAATATTGACTCAAATTTAGCTAAGATTAGCCAACAGAAGCCACTGGTCAATCCAGACATACAGGAAAGGTTGGACTGACAACACCCAGAGTGTGTGGAGTTAAGGGAGGATGTGTTTTATTGCTGACAGTAACAGTCTCACCTTTAGCCAAACCAACAACAATTCCATCAAGATTCAATAATTCATGTTTTACAAGCTAGTTTGGGATGAGGTCTAGCTGACAAATGGCACCCTCCTTCACTTTTCCCACCTTCCATATTACAAATTCCAGAGAAATCTCCAAGAACCCTCTCCTCAAGTCAGACTAATTATTTGAATTTATAAAATGTAGTTCAGTGAGAGACAAATATCATGAGTCATACTTTTCTTCTTCTTCCTTTATTTTTATCACACAGTTTCAGTTCTCTGCCTCTGTCTTCACAAAAACCCAGCAGAACTCTTTCCCCATCTTGTGGCGGTTTTGTGTCATCACATCCTGTCTGACTTAAATAATGCTGGCCTCAAAAATGTTCAGCTATTTCATGCATCATTAACATGCATCAACTGCTGACAATAATGAGGATAATTGGATTTTAAATGAACACAGTTCATAATTAGTTCCAGAGATTGATGGGGATTATTGATGTGTAAAAGCCCAGGACTCATTTACACTCAAGTCTCATCACTGTTTCTCTGTCTCTGTCCTCAAATCAACCTGGCACCTGTGTGTTTAAAGACGGTTTGGAAGGACAACATTTTCAAAAGAGTTCAGAGCTGCACTGTGGGGCTGCAGGTCACCTGTTCAGTCAGTTACAGCTGTTTTAAACTGCACAACTTTCTGTTAAAGTGGGTCAACTTGAAGGAAAATGTAAATATCAGCAGAAACACAAACTCTTCCATCATTTTATTCATTTTTTTCCCAATCCCTGTTTTGTGTACCTGATAGTTTGACCTTTCAAAATAAAGGTCAGACTATGAGGTAAATAATAAAAGATAAACTGCAGTATGCACTTTGTTGCAGGCAGATATATTTCTACCAGTTCTACCGGCTGGATTCAGAACGAATCCAATAACGAATCACGTCACCTTTCTAAAATAATAGCTAAATATCATATATTCAATATTTGGTTCAATTATTTGTGTTTTCTGAAAAACCTGAAAAAAGACTTGGGTGTTTATTTAGAGGATGCCGTTATGATTATCCATGGTTATTATCCCATACAGTAATATTTCTTTTCTCTCCTTTTTTTCTAGGTGGGTGAATTCATCCACCTATGAAAAAACGGTCACCTAAAATTATATAGTTATAGAAAAAAAGTTGACTATGACTATTAACTAACATTTCACCTCCTGTGTATTCACTGAACAGAGCATCACATGTTCTAATATGCTGATTGGCAAGTACTTCCTTCCTGAAATCACTTGGAACGATTGAATAGTCAGACTTTCACTTCAAGCACACAGGATTGGATGGTCTTACTAGGCTATTGTTTTCGAAGAAATTAACCTTCACATTTTAGCTCACCCTACAGTAACCTGAGCAGTATACGTTCCAGTTAGGAGAGGCTGAGAAGGTCAACGATTATTCGACTGTTCACAGTAACTGGAGTCCTGTGTTCTCTAAACTCTACGTTACCTCTGCCCTGTGTTCAGGACAGCCCTCAGGTCAGTAGCTCCACCACGCTAACCCCAACAGGAGGAAACAAAAGGCTGGCTGGCTTCATTCACGATGGAAAACAGTTCCTTGGTATTCAGGGGAACCTGGGCCTGAGGGAACAAAGGGCTTTTAGTTTTAATTTATTCACCTCAGTTTTCTAGCATTTTGCATTTTCCTCTCTTTGGTGCCCACAGTAACCTCCCCTTTGAACTTCCCAAGTGCCAAACAGCACCCACTGCCCTTTCAATGTGCTGTTTTTTTTACTAATGTGATGGTTTGTGATATATTAAGTTACGTGATTATTAAGTGAATAACACCTTCTTCTTTTTTTATCAAAATGAAAATATAAATCACAAACCTGTGTTATTGTTTTCTATATTGTTACTGGATTTCTGCTGTAATTATGAATGTCAGTGGACCTGTAATGACACCTTTTTACCAGTAGAGGTCGACAGAGGTCTCTGATTATGACAGGACTCATGATGTCACATGCACCCAGTTTAGAGGAGTCATTAGGTGCTGCCATTCATCTGCATTATGTGAAGGCTGTTTTCAATAACCTTGAGACTGGTTGCACCTTTAGAAAAAGAAAAACACAAGATTTACAGATAAAAAGCAGATTGTTGATATATCTGCATGTGTGTGTGTGTGCTTCTGTTTTGTTTTGGGGCAAGAGCTACACACTGCAGGTTTTATTTTAACAGTGAAACACTTTAATGTGACCGCTGTGTTTGCAGATCTGCCTCATTCAGTGTTTCCCTCACACTCTGCACCCATGTGCACCCTGCAGAGCTGCCACCCTTTGCATAGAGCGCCATCCATCTAAATAATTACTGGAATTAGTTTCAGCGTGGTGGCTAGCTCCACTACTCATGTCACTCTGCGATCTCTGCTGCAACTGACCATAATTACAGTAGGAAACAATTACACTGCAGCACTCTCACTTCCACGGCGCTCAGTGAACCGAGCTGTTAGCGGTGCAGGCAGTCGCAGCTGTCAGAACATCAGCAGGCATCCTGCTGTACAAGCTTTTCACGTTGTCAATTCTTGACACAAAATCTGGAACATTACTTTTCTTTTCCTCTGAGTGAAAAAAAGAAAAGAAGCCAATGAGCAGTGTTGTGTGGGGAGGGAGAGGCATATCTTCTGTCCTTGTTGTTACCAAGTCAACAAATACAGCTCTTGCTTCTGACCTTGCTGTGATCGTGCACTTAATGACAGGTACGGGGATGGCCACCTTAGAGCCGCTATTCAAATGCACTGCGTGGTACACTCGAGCTCAAACCCACACACGTCCTTGAGAGGATGGCAAATTGAACATGCTTTTTGTGTTTGAGGAAAAAAAACTTGTGCATTCTCCCACTTCGAAGTTTCCTCTCCAAGGGGATTACAAATTGATGCATAATCCACCCACACATCATTTAACACTTGAAGAATGATAGAAAGAAGTGCTCTCTTTTTTCTGTTGGCTAACCCTCCCCTTCACATTCATCTTTGATAAGAACTCAACAGCCATGCCTCTGCTAAAGTACTTTTGTGAGAGGAAAAAAGGAAAAGGGAGAGATGGAGATTCTTCCTGATAATGCTGGATACTTTGGTTTTACAGTTCGTACCAGAGCTGTTTGAACTGAACAAGGTCGGAGACACCAAAGGCTCCTTCTCCAACAACCAGAAGGTTCCTGCCACATCATGTACAAAATGTGATAGGCTGATAAGCAGCTCAGGCAGATTTTCAGGGAGTATCATTTTCAATCCTCCCAGAAACAAGTGCAGATTTCTAAGAACAGGTGTGATAAAATTAGCTCCCTGTCTTGTCAGAACACTGGCAGCAAACCAATAAGAAGTACATTTCCAAAGTAAAAGGAAACAGATAAAGATTTTTTCCATCTACTCTACATTTAGTTCTGTCTTTGATGAGTAAAGACAGTTTTTGGCAGCTTATCTTGGCTTTAAGGTCTCAAAAAACTAACAAAAAGTCAAACAAAAGTCCAATGCACTTCTCAAGTATGTATTATGTAGATAGGAAATGTCAATCATCTGCTTATGGACAGCAATAGTCTCAATTATTTGCCTACAGAATTGGAAAATAGAATATTGGCTGAAACTAATAGGCTGGTTTTAGTTGAAGAAAATTGCTTCTTTTGGAGCTTATTTTAATAAACATCTTTAAGAGAAATGGGGAAACTGCCGTCCTGATAGCTGAATTGTCAGTGGACAGGCAATTAAACACACTGTGCTGAGCAATTGCTGAACTGTACACTACATATTTTTCAGAATAAATAAGTACATTAGGTCAAAGCAGCCAGTTTGAGTTTCTATGAAGGGCTGTTTATAATTTTGCTTCATGTCCTTGTCCATATTAAACACATTTATAATTAAATAAAGGAAAGTGCCTGTGAAATAAATCCTGAAATAAATGAATGGGGCAATGAATATGGCTATAGAAATAAGTCCCCTGAAAAAGAAAAAGAATAAATGTGGAATTATTACATGAAAGTCATCTGTTATGAATAAATAAATAAACATTAAAAAATTACATGTGGGATTATGATTTAAAAGTCAATAAAATTAAATGAAATAAAGTTTCTTGAAACAAACAAATGTGTTACTAACAAATAATAATTTAGCATTATGAAATAAAACTGACACGAAATGATTAAATGTACATTTATTTATTAATATATATGGTCGTATTTTTCAGGAATTATTTCGAAGGGTTGGTTATTATTATCATGTATTTATTCATTATTAATTAATTAATTAATTAATTAATTTATTTATTCATTCATTCATTATTTCATTCATTCAGTTATTTATTTATTTATTTATTTATACATTATTTCATAAATTTTACTGTCTGTTTTAACTTGTTGATGACGTAGAGTATGCAGCCGCGCGCGGCGTCTCACCTGGTGCTCGCACACCTGTTAGTGGACCGGTAAGTGGACCGGAGAGCAGAAAGCAAAGTTTGTCGTACTTTTTTTGTTAAATAGTAATTATTTTTAAGCAACTGTCATACCAATTCCAAACTGGGAAAGGACTTGTCTCTGGAAAAGGAACCAACGACGGGAAGCGCTCACCTGGAGAGCTAATTACCTACAGAAAAGGTGTAGTTGATGTTTACCGAACCTGCAAAACTAGCTAGCTCGTTAGCTCGCAGCTGGAGAGGGACAACAGGACTACGAACAATTGTAACCGCGCGTGCTTTGGGACTTTAATGGACTTTCCATCTGCAGAAACGAAAGGAGGAAGAACTTAGACGCCAAAAACGTGAGTCAGATAAAACTTCTACCTCCGTGTGTCTTTGTTAGCTGCTGCAGAATTATTAAATATACAACTTGATGTGGCCCTGCCTATTGTAAGTCATGTATTTCATGCATGCATTCATTGTCTGTGGGTATAAACTGCACATGTCACTCATATATTTATAATATGTGCAGTTTCTGCCTGTTACCTGAATTGTATGTTGTTGCATTTTTTTGCTTCTGAGCCACTGAAATGAGAGCACTTAATTTGAGTTTGAGTGTAATAACTGCTCCCTGTTGTTTTAAAAGGCTCTAACTGCCACTTTTTCTCGTTCCTGTGACTCACATCTCCAACTTTAACACCAGTCTTACTCACATCATGCTGTCATGATACGTGTGTTTTAAGTTTAAAGCATTTGCAGGCTAAAGAATGCACAGTGGATTAATATTGGTGATGCATTAATTATTGGGAGGACCTTAGGAGCCAGCAATGGCACTTTGAGCAAACATGAGACGGGGATTGTTGGAACAGTGGAAAGATTTAGAAATTTTTTTCTGGCAGTGTAATGTGCTTAAAGACAATTTATTTTACATGTGTAACCTTGGCGATGAGTATATTTAGCATTCTTTTGTATATTAATGTTATTCACTCATTTATAGTCTTTATTATCTTCATTTTGAGTATTAATCTTCCTCAAGTAATGTGAAAAGTACCGAGCTTAGACCGCCAAGCTACAAAAAGAAGAGTAAAAAAATAACTTTTCAGTTAAGAGCATCATTTCATTAGACATTCATTTTACTGCAATTTTTGTTTCGATAATCTTTGACAGATTTGGTGCAAAATTAATCATTTTTTAAATATTTCAGAATAGAATAAAATCTAAATCCCTCTAAAATACAGCATTAAGATCTTGAGGAACACACTAGAAAAAACTAATGCTGTGATTTGGTATAGAAAACTTTTCAAACTTTTAAGATTTATGTGAGAATCTTTTAGAGTTGGATGGCGAGCATTTCAATCATGGAGCCTGCTCAGAAACCACGTCATAGTCATTACACCTTGGAAGGCCATACATCCTCTGAGTTTGTGGTTGTAAAGTCTCATGAGGCTGGAATTTATTACAACAAATCAGAGGTTAAATGCAGTTTGAATTAGATTCCCATCGAGTTGTGCTTGACCACATGACAGTAAAGGTGTTAATACATCCAAAAAGCATAAAGAACGGATTAAATCATCAGCTGAACCATCTCCAGAGGTGGTCAGAGACCATGTGACCAAATTGAGCACAAGTGTTTCTGACTACCTTGAACAAGTCCGGATAAATAGTGAGTATGTTCCACTTAAAAGGCTGAGAAAGCTTGTGGAACCTGGCGAACTCGCGGTGCGGTCACGTCTCCCAGCTGAAACTAAATATCGATCAACCACTTCTTTTGTTATGAACTCTTAAAGCTGAGTGTAACATTAAAGTAACCCTGCTTTGTTGCTACTGCGCTGATTGATTTCTCCTTTGTGATCAATAAATACAAAGTTGGAGCGCAGAGTTTCTTTGTGACCTATCTCCTAATGTATTGTAAGCGCTCCACAGAGAAATAGATGTCATGACCTACATATTGCCTAATTCTTAATCTAGAAAGTATTACTGTAGAACAAGACTATAAAGTGTGCTTGTAGATGTCTTAATGTGTGCATGTGTGTTAGATGGAGACAGATGGGGAGCTTAATGCAAGTAAAGTTCTCTTACATCCGAGCTCTTGCCCACTCCAGCATGTGGGAGGAAAGGAACAGATTGATAATGACTTGTAAGGGAATCGCGAGTGCTTCTGCACACCATGCGAGCAGATTTTCCTCAGCTGGAGGAGGTTGGTTTTAGGCAGAGAGAAATTTAAAAGGGTTCTGGCTATTAGGAGAGAGAATGGTGCTCACAATAAGAGCTGGTCATAAATAAATTTGAAATGGCCATGGGTGTCAAAACCGCTCAGGATTCTCTTGGCTTAGGAGACGACTTAAATCTAATTTCTGCTATCACGGCACCTCTGTTGGTTTAAATTTATCTTCGGCTCACTGTAAACAAACAGGATTTCCTGTATTCGTCTGGCTGACCCACTGGTTTTCAGAATAAATAATGCAGCCATTTACAAGTCAATAAATCTTGCATTTACCTTTTCAATCTTTTATAGAAAGTGAAATATATGGGGTGAAACTTTTCTCTTTCCTCACACAACTTTCTGAAATAACTGCCTTATTTTTTGTCATCCTTTGACAGAGAACTAATGGCTATGATAACTTTTGAACGTTACATCATTTTCTTAATGCAAAAAGAAAGAAAGAAAACTTTAGTGATGTCCGGTTGTTCCAAAAAAACCTTGTATTATGAAGAAGGTTCTGTGTTGCATAGTTCTATCCTTCTGGTCCAACGTGTTTATTTGTGTCTCTGTGCTCTCTGTGGGCTTTGCTGCACTGTATTTGTTTCTGGGACCAAATTTGTGATGTAACATTTCAATCTCAGATTGGCACAGCGAGAGCTGGATGCTCACTCTCTCACACACACACGCAACGGTTCTGGGGAAGCTGTGTTTGATTCTTTGGAAGGAAATACTGAAATGCAAATAATAATTCTGCATGCATACAGTGCATATGTACTGTAGTCTATAATACACTGATGTGGAGTTGCTTTAGCTGCAGAAAGCATGCTTTAACATCGCTTGCATTATGTTTATATACAGGTGATAATATTAAAGGGTCAATCAGCAAATTTGGACATATAGGACAGTAAACATTTTGCTCAATAGCACCCCCAAGTGGCGTGTTAATACTCTGCAAATTACCCCTAAATCTCCTGAAAGATGTCATAACACAAGCCAATTTAAACCTGCCAGGAAAGAGAATTTTTTACCCCCAAAACATGCATGTTAAAAAGATTTTATGTTCCACTAACATTCATATTGGTGATAGAATCCTCTTTGTACAGTGACCATGAATGTGTTTACAGCTTAAACATTATGTGTAGCAGGATGTTGCCCACCTACACCAGAATGGAGCCAAGGTTTATAATTGAAAGAAAACAAATTACATGTTTACATTTATTGTTGGGAGTCCCACTTTGTCTGCACGTCCCACGTCTCAGAAATAGATTGAGCATCTATTTAGAAGACAGGATAATGCTGGCTCATAGATCGCATCAAATTATCATGAAATGAATGAAGTTTCGCCCACAGCTAAAGAAAGAGAAAAAAAACCTGTCTCTAAAAGTATCAAGTTTCTTCTTGTGTTCTGGGAATACTTAAAGCAACTCAGAATGGGCACCAAGATGGAGAGACAGACCTTTAAAAGAACTTCAGAGAGTGATAGATCGAAAAAGCCGACTCCTCAGAGAGACAGGAGTGGGAAAGAGGTGCTCTCTTTGGGAGATGGAGCAATCTGACAACAATTTGTGCTGAAAGATCGCGTTAAGAGAAGGAGAAAGGCCATTGTTGGGATGGAGAAGATGCAGTATGTTGTGAGGCTGGTGGCTGTGGGACTGTATGTTGCACTCCCTCCGACCAACCCCTGCATGGATTGACACTGCCTTTGTATGGCAGTGAAGCATTGTGGGAGTGTGGACAACTTGGGACTCCGAGCACGTCGTCAGAGCCACTACAGAGGTGTCTGACTGCCTGCCAGACACACACAGACACAGATAGCTTAGTCCCGACTGGTGTTGGATGTTGGATTGGCACTGCCATTGTGTGGCACTGCAGACTTGGAATGCAGCTCACACATGGAACATACACACAAATTCGGAGCAGCAGCGATGATGGCATGTGTGTCCCTGCAGCTGCCAGAAAGCAAATGAAGAGCATTAGTTAGAGAGGAATTAAGAGGCAGCGGCTGAAGCATTGAGAACCATTACAGCAGACTCCCAGAACAAGTCTTCCAAGACATTAAACCCATGTCTCCGTTATTTCATCATCAATCTGAGGTTGCTGTCGGAGAAAAACACTATAGGCAGTGCTTTTTTTAAGCTTTTGATGCTTTTACTCACAGCTCCTTATGCTGCAGTAGTGCACAGTGTGTGTGTTTGCATAGGCTGATCCAGTGGGTTATCATAAATTCTGATTACAGGTTGTTAGTATTGGGAAAACTCCTGCATGCAGTGGGTTTGTCCAGTTGTCACTACCTAGCCTGGTACTGATACTGTTTGTCATGGCCCTTACCCTAACCTTTAACAGGTTGTATTTAACCACTTCCTGTCAACACGGAAGTTTATTCTGAAAAGCCACTATACATGTAACTAGCATAAAGTGACAACATGGAAGGAAAAGGGCATTGGAATTGAACGGCAAAAGAATTTACACTGGCTTGAGGTGGTTTTTGTCTTTTAAAAAGAGTTGATGTGCTATACGGGAGACAGAAACGCCTTTTCAGAATAAGAATAATCATGACTGATCAGCTGTCATCGTCTTCTCTCCATTTTCTCTGGTGGGTGGCCAAAGTTGTCCTATTAGCAACATCTTTGTTGTTTTCTCTCTTCTCCTGTGTACTACTGACTCCTGTTTACCTACAGCAACAAATCACACGCAGCTTTGTTTATTTGCTCTAAACCAGCTGATGGAAACTCACTAATTCGCTTTTTCTTTAATGCAACATTTAAAATTTGGTTCAAAATTTGCTTCAACTTCAATGGAAATGTGGCTACAGAAAGGACGAACAAAACAGCATTAACACATGTTCTGCCTTTCGGCCCTTTGGATTATCTCTACAGTGATGAATGACTTGACAGCAGTAACAAGACAATTTGACATGATGTCCAGGTGTTAACAGCCTTCAATGGACAATGGTCTGTGGAGTTTTTAATCTGGGTCTCACAAAATAATAAAAAAAAACATGAACCAAAATGAACTTGATAATGTTGTTGTGCACTGCTACAACCCACTGAAAACCCCTAAAGCTCTTAAAAATGTAAAAGTGCAGCACTGTAAAGATATGCAGCACAATAATTGATTTATTTTCTTTTTATAATAGCTTGGAGCCAAATACAAATCGATAAATCGCCCAGCCAGACTAACCATTTTACTGCAAAGTTGAGGCCTAAAAAATCAGAATGGCATGTAGTTCATTCTGTATTTCACTGTTACGCAAGGATACAAGTCAGCTCAGTCACTCAGTTGGGTTTCACTCGTACGTTTTGTCTCCGCTCATATTATCACCTCCATCACTGGCTGAGCTCATGACAATTTTTATGTCTGGGCAATTTGAGTTCTTAGCCCACGAGGTGCTTCATCTTCAGCGGGAATTTGTCTGGATTGTTTTTCTCTCGCGACACAAACACAGAGACATGTTTTGATGGAAGCCCCTGTCTCTAATAAACACATTCAGCCTACAGAAGTTCACCTCCCTTCTCTCTGGGGACTGAAAAAAGCTCTTCTGGGAAATGTATGAAATCACAAACTGCAATTACAAGTAGATGAGGCAGGTTGAGGGGAACTGGGCGCAGCACAAACTGTATTAGAGCACCTCATCATGAAACACCTCCAGGGGCCAGTGATGATGGAAACTGTGTATTACAGTGTGAGAGTGCAGGGGTTGACTTCTCCTTTCAGGTCAGTGTGTTGGGATGTTTTCTTTTACTTTTTTTTTTACTTTACTTTTTCTTTTTCACTGCAGTTACTTTATGTAAAGTGAATCGACTGAAGTATTCTTGCACTTAATTTCATTTAACCTAGATAAATGCTTAAACCATTTTTACCTATTCCTAAAAATAAACAATATAAACCAAACTGTGGGTCAAAATTTGAAGCGTTAAGAGAATCATTATATATGCAACATAGTGCAGTTCCAGGTTACAGCTCTGCCCTCTAGAGTAATATTAGTGTTTTGATGCTGAGTGCCATATGTTCAGCATGGGAGATGGTAGCTATAGGCTACATTGGTTCCAATTACAATTCATAAATTAAGTCAATTCACGAAGGGAGCTGTCTTTAAAACCGGCACAAGAAGACGTCTTGTGCCTTAAATAATTCTTATTAGCAGTCTATAAATAAAGGATTCAGAATGAGAGCTCAAGAAGAGGAGCGGTTTCAATTTACATGTTGAATTAAATGGATTAAGAGAGCATTGACCCTCAACCTCGCTGCACTCACACCCACAGCGCTGACAGGGACTGTGAAAGAAACACTGCTGCGATATAAAAAATTAATCAATTTTTTTTAAATAATGAGAAATTGGTTTTTGAAAATGATGCTGTAAAAGTGTGTTACTCAGTCAGGGCTCTGTGAGAACATCTTGTTCTAATCATACCTCGGAGACGAACATGTGAATTTAAACCACATTTCAGCTTTTGATTGTGATACAAGAATGAATGTTTTTCTCCGACAGAAGGCTAAGAAAAAAAACGCCATTGACAGAAAAGCTTTTAAATTAGGAATCGACAGCTTTAGACAAAACACCATGTGTCAGTGGCTCCGTGCCAACAGCTGCAAATATCCGACTCGATGTGACACCGCTGCTGCTGGAAAAGAACAAACATGCTTGATTGACTTAATCCGTTTTTGGCACCACAACTGGTCCTAAAGTGTTTCTTCCAGGAGAGCAGAATGCATGTTCAATGTAGAAAACAAGGTGTGAAAAAAAATAAGAATGGAAAAGAAATGCTTTAAATATACAGACATTGCACAAAGTGTGCTGGTTTTCTGAGACTTTCTCAGCATTTTAACCACTTAAACTCAACTTTTTGAATAAAATTGTTCAGGCTAAAATGCATGCACAAGGATATGTCAATAGGTAGCATCAATATAGATTTTCATGCATTTTAAATGTATGTGCAGTGTCCATGCACATGTAATTTTCAGTGTACTTAATGCTCAGATTTTTAGATACTTTTCCACAGTTTGGGCTATGTCAATGACAACAGCAATAATGATTTTAAGTAGCTGACTAACTCCAATATTATTGCCAACTATTTCAAAAATCAGCTGATCGGAAAAGTGATTTTTCGTGCAAAACAAATATATAAAAATGCTGCTTTCAGCCTCTCAAATATGGAGATTTGCTGCTTTTCTCACATTAAAGTGAATATATTTAGGTTTTGGATATAAAAAAACAATACATTTAAATCAACATTTTTGTTTTATATCTTAAAATTTTTGTTTTAGGTTGGTACATGGAGCAAACCCCCTTTTTAACTATTTAAACATGATAAAATTGCTCAATCTTGTGGAAAATAGTAAAAACTAAAATTTTGAAGCCAGGACTGAAAGCCTAGGATCTAAATTATTGTGTTTGTCTCCACAGTTTATTATAGAGTCATTATTGCAGCTGAAACAAACAAAAACAACAAAAGCAGACTCTTATAATGTATCCCATATGTATTAAAACAGCCAAAATGATGTGTCTCAAGGGTTAAAAAAACAAGCACCCCCACTTTACTGCCCTTGTGAGAAAAAAAAGCAAACAGTGTCATAGCCGCTGTTATAACCCACAACACACCTCAACCAAGAAAGTCCTGTTCAATTAATCAGACTTATTATAGCGGGCACACTTATAAATCATTAATGCGCAGGCAAAGCTGACATCAATAAAATCTAACGGCCTTAATGAGTGAGGGGAGAAAAAATGAGATATGAGCAGATGTTCAAAATGAAAACCTCATCAACAATGGTTATGTAAAAACGCCACATCCGGGTTCAGACACTGGGTGGTGCTGTTGAACTGAAGAAAGAGAGGGAGATGTGAGTGTGTGAGACTTGGAGAAGTGCATGTGTGAAATGCAGAGGGAGATGGAGGAGAGATACAGTGAGAGGGGTGAAGGCTGAGAGATGCAGAGGCAAAGCGAGGGAGCTGAGGAAGTGAAGAAAGAGAGCTGGGTGGAGGTGGAGGGAAGAAGAGGAGCACAGCGTTTCCTTACTTTGAGAAATTGGTAACGAAAGAGGGGTTAAGAATAGAAAAGGAGGCAGTGAGTGGAGGGTAAATGTGGTATAAACATCATATCAGTCTTCCCGCTGTGTTAATTACATCCATTATTACCCTGCTTGTTTCTGGGTCACATGCATTTTTATCCACAACAACACCCTTAGAGGAGAGATTATAGGAAATTACAGCAAATACCTTGGACTTCATTCAGGAGGGCCAGGCCTTGTTTATGGGTAATTGTGAAAAGCAATATACCGAAAAAAAAAACCGTGTTTACCACTTGAGCTCTCCCCAAGGGCCACGCCACAGAGCGAGACACGCAGCCGGCGTTGCATTTGTTTTGGTTTCTTCGCCCTCCACCTTCTGACTATTTGTCTCCCACTCCCCCGCTCCTTCTCTCATGCTACACCCTGCGTCCTTAGAGGCAAATGAAATTGTACTCTGCGCGCTATGACAGCGCCATGAATTGCTTTTAATTACACCAGAGGAGAATGATATCATCGCTTTGAAGCAGTCGGTTGTTAAGCTCGCCGCTGTGTTTGCACATGCACGAATGCAAGTTTCTCGCTAAGTACCTGGGTGTGTGCATGTGTGTGTCTGCATGCGAATCCCCCAGCACGGCATAGTCAGCCTCCTTTAGATGAGTGGATATCTGAACCTGAGCAGCTCCAACTAAGTGAGGAGGACATAGTTTCAGCATTACCGATATGGGATTTTTTAGGCCGATGCGACACTGATTTTAGAGGGCAAGAATTCATGGATAACCAATATGGTGACTGATATGGTCAACCAATCTATCTGCCATCCTCTAATATGCTCAAGGATTGTTACATTTCAGGCAGTGTATATGCGATAATATCCAACTGACTGGAATATTATTTTTTTGCTCTAGTGTCATCACCACCTAGTTGGCTCCACAAAATACATTTGATGCACCATTATGTAAAATGTGTTGAAAGAAAAATATCTGTTTCAGAAAGCAGCCTTTTGGGGGCAAAATCCACAAATACAGGGTCTATTTTTATTCCAACTCAAAAATGGATCCTATCAGCTGCCATGTTAGTAATCTGTGAATATTCCCCCTATCAGGCGGGCCCTAATCTGAACACTAACAGCTTGTCAGCTGCATGTTCAGGTTTGCAGACAGAACAGACCACCGTGCGTCGTTCTGCTAGGTGACAACAACCTCTGGGAGAATGATGTAACGCAGAGAGGCGGGGGGTGGAGGACAGACAGGGAGGCACACGTGCAGACAAACACAACACACTAGTCTCAGCACAGTGGGCTGATTGTGTAACAGATCAGCCTGTTGTCAAATTGGTGAGACTCGCTTCGAGGCGGTTTCTTAAAGCCAGACAGGAATGATGCAGCAAATCTGTAATGACTGCAACACACACTCACAAGCATGAATCATTTATTTATGGCCGCATAAATCAAGCGGCGCAGCGAGATAAACAGTAAGGACGATTTTGTGAGATCTGTCAGTTACATGGTGCTACAAATAAAAACACCAAATCACGGAGGCAGCCGTGAATCTGCCAGCAATCGCTGACACCAGTCCGTTCTGCTGCTAACAGAGCTCCTCTGCTTTGTGAAGACTCCTCACCTGGCTTCCACTGAAGAACACTGAAACATGCAGTTGGCACCTGTTAAGTGTTCTGCGTAGGAAGGGAATGGCATTTACTTGAAACAGTAGAAGGTCCTTTAAACTGTAAAATGGTGTTGTCATTTCAGGAATCTCTTGGTTTAAATGGCAGAATTCGGACCAAATATTCCTCACTGAAAATGATCCAAAAGAACGTGTTACCTTTTCATGTATTATCTCTAGGCAGGTGTAATTTAAGTGTATATGGTAAACATAGAGGTGTAACACTGTGGCTCTTACTTATAGTCTCTCTAGCATCTGTTGTATCCATGTTGTACTGCCGTGATTATGTCACAGCAAGCGACTACTCTGCCTGTTATGTTATTTATACCTGCTACGTGTATTTGCAGTTCAGTTTTGCTGCTGGATGCTGAATCTACTACAGTTACACGACAGACATTAGCCCACTCTGGCACCACGCTGCCATCACAAGTTAAATCTTGTAAGCTTGTCATTATATGCCAAAATTAATACCTCCACAAAGTGTGCTTCACTGTACTTTTTCTTCTGTTGAGTAACATGACTTCTATGCACCATTCACTCATTCTCGAACTGGAAAATGTAGCAAAAGTAGGCCTACTACTCAAAACTCTTAACTATTACTATAATTGACAAATATCCTAAGAATGATTATACTGATGCGACAGATTTTAACATATACAATAGAATACTATTAGATCAATCATTTTCACGAGAGTTTTTTAACAGAGGTTTGAATTTTATGGCAATATTTGGGAATACAATTTTGGTTTTCGTGGAGAAAAGCAACCTTGAATAAAGGTCTGGGTCTGGAAACTGCATTTCAGTTTCAGGAGGACCAACATTTGAACCCAGGCTGCCACGTCAGCTTGAGTTAAAGACGTGCTCTGTGAAAGAGAGAGCCATTACACGGTTAACAGCCAGCAGGGCGGCTTCAGTCAGCAGTCAGATGGTTACTGTAGCACGGTGCGATGCGGTGTGTCAGGACGTTTCCTGTCAGAGGGAGGAGAGCTCCTCTGTTCCTCCTCAGACTCCTGCTCTGGTCAAAGCCACGGGGATGTGAATAGCTAATGCGTGGAGACCTGTTCAACCTCTGTTTTTTCAAGGTGATGTTGAGTGTCTTCAGCTTTTTAACTTTACAAAATCTCTTTGGTTTTGCTGACGTTGGGACCCTAATCACAGATTTTTCTTTACCTACGGCGATATTAAAGCGTGTTTTACAAACGTACTTTCTGTTGGAGCAGCATGTCTACCCAATGAGCCCTGTAATTTTAAATCCCTAATTACAAACCAGTTGGCTGTCTTCTTTATTAGCCTCTGAAATTAAGAATATGACCAAATTAACTGGGTTAAGTTCAAGCAGGAAAGCACATGATGTCCCAACCTTTGTATTTACATTAATTGCCCTCATTGATTTTAAACAGGCCCGAATCCTTTAAGAAATAAAGTTTTTAATAAAAAAAAGTCCAAGATACCAACATTTACAGTGCTGCAAAGATAACTGACTACTTTATTATATTAATAATAAATATGATTATTAGCTTCTTAAATGTGAATATGTTCATGTTTCTTTACTCCTCCTCTTTTTCACCATTTTATGACATTTAAAGACCAAACTCTGCGACATCAGAAGGAGAGCCACATCTGAATGTTAAACCCCATGTTTTTACAGAACCACACTGGGTTGTGTTATCTCACAGTTTGCGTGTCGGTCGGCACTCCAGATACCAGTTATAGGCACAAGCACTGAAGTGTTGATCATAATATGTTCCCTTTATTGTTTGTTGTCCTGGCCTTTTTGTATTAGTGTTTACAACTCCACATATTGAAAAAGATACAGCCTCAGTTACTGAAAAATACATTCTGAAACTGCGGTTGCATAATTCCATCTCTGTGAAAGCAAAGACGCCTACTGTGATTTGAAAACAGCAAAGTCAACAACATCATTAACCTTTTTAATATGCATAGCTAATTAAGACATCTTTAATTTAAGGTATTTGCCTTGAAAAAAAAAATGAAGGCAAAACAAGTTAATATTATAACAGCATTGGACACTCTGCAGAGGTGATTTGTGCACAGAACTGCAGAGAATGAACCACCTACATATACATATATAAAGATTTAATGTTCACCCATGTATATACTGCTAATAGTGATAGTTTGGTAACTTGATATACTTACACTTTCTATATAATTGGATGAACTCTCAAGGCCTTTACACACTGTGCGAGTGATGAATAAACATGCCGCTGTATAGCTTAAACTATTTTCAGCTATTGTGAATAAAAGTTGTCTCTTTATAAATAATAAGTACATTTGAATATAATTGGATACATTAACACTAAGTGTGTAAAGACAAATAGAACAATTAGTACAGTCTGGTAAGTTAACACCAGTAGTGACAACACTTGCAATACCACAATATCAGATTACATCTTATCTCATATCACTTTAGTGATATAAATGTATGTTCTGGGCTTTTATTGTGAAAGGTAATGGAAGGTGTGGATATAGTTTGTACTGCTTCTGTCATTGCTGAAAGAAGTGTTCAAGTATATAACATAACGTGATTGGTTGATGCCTTTATTCACAGTAAAAACTTTGGAAAAATCAACCTTGTTCCCCACAAAATGCAGCTTTTTCACTCCTGATCACGTTCAAAATAATAAAAAAAATCCCCAGATAACTCTTAGGGATTTGCAACACGTTTGTTTGATAGTTATTTTCTGAGCTGCAGTAAAAATGGACCTTTGTATGTGTATTGTGAATCTTTTTTTCACCACTCTCCAAATGTATCCAGAGAGCTACTTTCTCAAAAATACAACTTTATTATATAGCAATGTATTACATCGTCAGCCAATTCTGTCGATAAAATGCAGAATACATAGAAATAAAATAGCTAAATAAATATCATTACTGTTCAGGGGATTGGGTGGTCAGTCAGAGGCCAAGCACTTGTTTGTGGTCAGCTTCTCTGCTTGTTCTGTGGCATGCTGCACAGCCAGTTGCCAGTAGCCTGGTGGTATCGGGACGCCCTGCACACTTGTCATATGCGCTGATGCATCACGGCTGCTCCACTGGGCCACGGGGCAGCATCGAGACTGACCGGGGCTGAGCTGGCTCAACAGCCACTGTACACAAAGAAAAGCATATTTGACCATTTTCTTCTGCCATAAATTACAAGTATTCAATATTGCCCCAGCATTTTATTCTTGGCAGGCGGGGAAGGCCTCAGCAATACGACAGGCTTGCATTCAAATGCAAGATAATGACTTGCTTTTAGGTAAGCTGGCACCTCACTGACTTAATGGTTTCAGGGGAAACTCTTTATATGAAAATTGAGAAAAATCATAATGGAGCAATTAAATGAATAATATAATGTGCCTAGGAAAGAACAGGCTTAAGGTACACTTTCTACTTAACTGTGTGTTAAGTAAGCCAAATTAAAGGAAATTTGAAACAGCATTTAACATTTTATATTGCCTTGATTATGTCTTTTATCAACATAATAAGGAAATGTTTCAGTTTAACTACTGTTTACTGCTGATATAAAATATTCATAGTGAACATATTCACAGAACTTTAAAAGCTTTTATTTATTTTATTGATTATACTCAAATACTTTTTTTATAGCAAAACAAGAGGTCTTTCTTTAAATATTCTAAGCTCACTTCATATGAGACAGGATATGTTAATGTTTACAAAAACGAACCATCTTTCCCAAACTTTAATTAATGTTTCCAGTAGCCTAACCTCCTGTTCACACATATGGACTCAAGCTCTGCTGCCCATCACAAGCCTGAAGCTTGGAGGCTTGTTCATCGTTTAGCACATCATTTGCATGCTCTGCTCTGATTGGGCAGTTATTTGCTCCTGTTACAAATTCATTTTCTGAGCCGAATGACAGAAAATTAATTGGCAAGTGTTGATAATCAAGTAATTGTTTGTCTTCTTGTTTTCCCCAAGCAAAGTGACAAACATTCTTAGGTTACAGCTTGAGGTTTTGTTTGTCTTCTGTTACATTAAAAAGTGGCTATTGTCATTTTTAATAGCAATTTTTTGACATCACCTCAGGGGTTTTGATTCCATTTTATTTCTAAATGTCTTCACTTGAAATAAAGTTATAGCCAAAGCTAGTTGTGTAAATTAGTATTCAAGTTACTAGAATGGCTCATTACAGCACAGTGCCCAATTTCATAATGTTCACTTAATTATGAAAATCATTTGTTGCTGCTGCTTGAATCCAGTTTGCTTCAAAATTCAGGGTAGGTACAAAGTAGGTAGTTTAATTTGAAGCATTATGTTTTAAAGGGTAGGATTATGTTTGAATTTAAAAATACTCTTGAAAAAAATGTTTGATTTTTAACATAATCTGCTTTTAATCTCCAAATTCGCTGATGTATATCAAAAATATTCATAGGTAGAAAAATGATGAAAAATGACAAACATTAAGAAATCATGACAAAAAATAAAATTGCGAGATAATGACTGGTAAAAAGCTGATAGAACTAACAAAATTACAATATGAATAGTTTGCAGTGGATATTAAATGAAATCTGAACTTTTTCAATTGTATAAACATTGAAAATTTGGAATCTGAAAATCTTTGGTTTTAAAGAAACTGTACAAACCTTGAAAACTTATTAAAGGAAAAAACAGACTGCAGAAAGAACATGACCACTTCCTTGATGGAGATGAAGAAATAAAATGTATATATAAAAGAAATCTCCGGATAAACTGTTAAGGTTTTGTATCCCAGAACATGTTTTGTTGGAAACAGGCTAATTTGTTGTTATTTAACAGAAAACCCAATCACGGTAATGAGTTAACTCTGAGGCTAGATCAGACAGGTATGCTTCACTCCATTCACTGGAACATACACACTAACTGCCACAAACCCAGAACCATTTAGCTTTCCCCACTGACCTGACAATCAGAGAGTCGCCCATGGCTGACGGCATATTCAATTAAGATCTGTGAACTAACACTTAATTGGTGTCGAAACTGCTTAAGGACACACGGAAACAAACAATCGGCTGGGCTGGAGAGCGGATCAGTCAGAGGGGACGAGCGAAGAATGTAGCCATGTCATGCCAGTTATGAAAAGTAGTATTGTCACCAGAATTAATAAAAAGCACATACCAATAACAAAAGCAAGCACTTGAGTCAGTCGAATGGGGTGATACTGTATGAACAGTTTCATAAGTGATTTAGTGATGCAAGCCATTATGAAGAATCCCCAGCATGAGACGGATTTGTGTGAAACAGCAGAGCCATTTTCCTCATAAAAGAAGTACTCGCATAATGCACTACAATACTTCATTGGTGCAGTTCAAAGACGGAATGACTAAAAAAGCCCCTTTTAAGTAGAGCACCATGATATGAAATGATTCAAAAAAGCGTCCTCTTAAGCAACAGAAAATAAAGTGATCCTAATGAGTCCTTCCTTTCATGTAGCACAGGATGATTGGAGCTCACCCAGCTCCCCTCCAAACAGCCTCGCTGCATTTAGTTGATTGCAACAAATTGATGGATTGAGGATGAATGAGAGGATGCAGATTGCAGGCTGCACACATTTGCTGAAGGTGCCATCCAGGTTTAAGAGGGCATGCTGTCAGCTGGAGCTGCTGGAGTGATGAGTGAGGTTTGAAAGAGCACACATTGCTTGAAATTCATCATGAACCAGCAGGTTTCCTATAGCCCGACAGATATATCCACTGACTGATATTATCGGCCAATTGTAGCCTATCAAAGGCCGATTGGTATCCGTGTATAGGCTCACTAGTATGTCCTTTTACAAAATATATAATGCAGCAAAATGCTTTTTTTTTAAATAGTTAGCAATTGACTGACACAGTAATGAGGTTTATTCAGCTATGTTGTTCCTATTTATGCTTGATTTTCTCAGTTCTCATTTATAGGATTAGCTGACAATGTAATACATTTTTCATATAATAATGTACAACAATGTTGAATATTAATAAAGTTGTATGCAAAGATACCAAGAGAACTAATTTCTCAAGCAGAGTGGTGAAAAATTGATGCACAATCTACATAAAAAAAGGTTTACTTTCATTCTAAAGTTACTATATCATCCACCATATCAGTTATCAATTCATTTTCATCCTCTAAAATCAGCATCGGTCTAAAAAATTCCATATTGGTCAGCCTCTAGGGATGTCAAGAGAAGTGATGCTTTGGTACAAAACTAATGACAAGGTTTGTGACGGTACGCGTTTTTATCTAGTACTGCTAGTTAATTTTTTTGCACAATTATGCAAATTATGACTTTGCACATGTCTAGCTGTGCAGAACTAAACCGGTTTGTGCCACAACTCCCCAAAATATTTAGATTTGTGTCCTGCAGTCTTCTTTCTGACCTCGGTTTCTTGTCCCACCAGTAGAGCCTGACCCCTAGTGGTGCATGCTGTGCACTACATCACATTAATACAGGATTTCTCTATCAGTTACATAGACTGAAAGAGCAACATGAGGGGTTCTAAAAATACCTTGTCTCCTCACTCCTCAGTCTAACATATCTTAGTTATATATTTTTTTACTATTACACAATCCTCTTGCGACCTCCCCCACCCCCCCAACCCTCAGGTTGAGAACCATTGCTCTCCGTAACAGCACCCCACAAACAAACAGCTGTGGTGAAGCAAACAAAGCCTGAAACTGCGCTGTGACAGAAAACAGCATTGGCTGAAAGACTCATGTTTACAGAAAATAACTGATGAGAATAAGCGTAAGCTCCTCACTGTGCAGAAATGACTGTGTATAATGTGAATAATTATGAAGGTAAACATCATTTGATGCAGACTCCGCTCATCAGAGTTGCATGATTACAACATTTACAGGACATAAAGTACATGTAATGTCAGTGATTGCCAGACTAAACAAAAAGAAAAAACTCTTTGTTTACTTGTTTGTTTGTCAGACTGATTAATTTCCCCAGCGAGGATCATGCAGTTTGGGACTATCAATAGCAAACAGTCAATGCCAGAGAGCATTAGCTTATTGCTTTGGCAGGATGAAGTAGCAGCTTCATGTCAATTAAGACGGAATAAATGAGTTGGTGAAAAACTGCTGTTTGATGCTTCAGCGTCGTGGAACACTTACATTTGGCATCCACAACAATAGACGGCTGCTTCAGGGCAAGCTCCACATTGTGACCAACAACTTGAGCACATTAAAGCCTTTTGAACTTAATGTTCTGAAAGAATGTATGTAACCAGGAGGATTTTAGGTCAAGGACTTTAGCCTTTGGTGCCAAGCTCTTGAGTGACACGGATGGAAATATCAAGGGTGGGCTGAGGTACACGCACATACACTTTCTAGCATGTTCTGTTGCTGCTGTGCTCTGTTGAGTAACTAGGCAAATGACATTCTTTGAATGGGGCTTAGAGGTCTCACACATTGGCCCTGAGCAAAATATTCTCTGCTGAATGCCATCTGTGAGTGTGTCTATCTCTTTCTTTCCTCCTCTTTGTATGACTAACAGCCTGCGTGTTTAGCGCAGAGGTCTAGAAAGTCAGCAGGCTGCCTCCTTTGTAGATTTCTGAACATTTCCACATGTTGCAGGCATATGACGGCAAAGCTCAAACTGTCAGGGCATTAATGGCTGCTCCAGAACTTGTGGGAAGCATTATTTATTGCATTAGGACTAATATTTACACTGCCCACAGCACTCATGTGATTATCCGCACAGTTGAGTGTGTTTCTGATGCAATATGTGTTCTGAACCGTGCTGACTCGGGTCATTTACGCCTTTAGCCTTTGATTGTTTGTTAAAATGTTGCTGCACCACTGAGCAGGTTGCTTCATCACATTAGGGTCAGCCACAACGGTGGCCTGTTGTTGTTCAAATATGTGCTTTGGTTGCTGATAAGTCACTTGTTGCATTATTGCGGATTAGGACTGTGTTTGGTGGGAACTGAGGTGCCACATTTCACTGTTTATGGTATGTTTACTATAAAACATGGAGCTGAACCACAATGTTAGGAAGTCTGCAACAGAACAGGTATTGTATTCAGATAATGTTGCACTAATTTCTCCCTTTATTTATACATACACTGGTTTTTAACTCCCATCACCTTCAGTCGTTTGTGACACTGTACATGAGCCCGTGTTCCATGCGGACATGAATCCCTCACCCAGCTGAGCCTCAGCACTGCCTCAGTTTAAGACCATCGCTCACCTGTCACCTCGCTTTGTTGTGTGCTTTTTCCCTAATCGGGGTGACACTCGTGGCAGACGCAGAGTGGTTTCCAGAGAGTGAGCAAAGTTGTTGAGGATAACACGCTGAAAGCCTTTTTGGCCTCTATTGAGCATGTCTGTTTGTTGTTTGTGTAAGTGTCTCTGCCCCGAGAAAACAGCAGTCAATAAAATAAACTAGCTAAACTGGCACAGATGCAAAGGGGCTGCAGAATACTGCCACTGTAGTGCAACTCTTTAAATACTGATATCTTACAGGTGCTGTAACTCAATACTACCAGTAGTATCAGTCTCTAATACTGTATCTTTAGCCCTAAAACTAGCCTATATAATTATTTTCAGGTTCATAATACAAGTATAAATACATGGCTAATATGCTCATGATTAGCCAGAAGGAATGTCCTTTGAGCTGACTGTGTCAGAGCACAGGGAGTCACCTCCACTCAGACCTTTCTAAGCATTTTGAGAAATGGTCCCGTTGGGCAGGAATGGAGGGCAGAGAGGGCACAAAGATGTAGAGGAAGGAAGCCATACGGTTTTGCACATTGATCAATACACAAAAATCAACTAACACACATGTGAATTTCCTGCATTTCTAAGTCTGTCATTTTTTCTAACAGTGAAGGGAAGACTCTACAGGCAAAAACATTGTTTTGGGCTCTTTTTCTTTCAGAAAAGTGAAGGAAATATTTGGTCTCTAGTTGACTATATTTAGTAGATTTCTTCTAAATTGACTAAAAGTTAGTGTTCTATTGTAGTGACGGCAGTCTAAACCTTTGTTAATAAGCTCCCACTCTCCTGCACAATATTTTGTGTTTCACATGTTGTACATTGTTGTCGCTATATAGATACAATATTTTGTCTTCATGTTGTCCTTTCCATCAAGAAAGTATAAAAACCTATAAAGGCTGTATTTTCAAAATGAGTTTCCTCATAAATCTCAACTTCAGCTCCATTTACAGACACCAAACTGATCAGTTTACTCCAAACTATATTCTGAAGGTTATTTACAATAATTCATATACAACATTTTCTGCCTAAAAACATGGGAAATGTATTTCTTAATGGCTTTTGACAGTAATTTCTGATAAATGAAATGATAAAAGGAGAAAACTAATGACTTGATCCAAGATTCCGTTTTCTGTCCTGGAAATATATGCAAATATGCACATATTTAATGACTTAACTCCTAATTTGCATATCTAAACATAACATTTCAGAAAACTCTTAATGTAAATAACAAACTGTGGAGATGTCACAGTGATATCTAAGTTAAACGTGAAGTCCGTGGTCACATCTGAAGATTCTCATTTAAATGACACTTAGAACGATTACAGTTTCAGATCAGCTGACTCACAGGAAGCTGTGAGACAATATTGTGTCGCAGCATCCCCAAACCCCACAACACACACAGTCTGCTGTGTCTGTGTTTGCGTGTCCTGGCTGTGGCTGTTGTTTGCAGCCAGTGCAGCCTTTGTTTCTGTCCTTATGATGACAGATAAAGCACTCTGATGCTCCCTCAGAGGGAGGCACACGGGGACACACACACACACACACTCAATTCATCTGTTAGCACTCACATCCTTGTCCTGCCTCCCCCAGACGTGTGATCTGTCAAACTATCTGTGTGTGGTTGTGTGTGTGTGTGTGTGCATTTGTTTGTTAAGTAAAGTACGCCTTGTGAATCTAAATGAGGATTTTGCATTCATTAATGTTCAGTTACCAGCTTTAGTTTCCTCTAACATACAGCAGAACCCAGTTGACAGCATCAGGGACTTTCTGATATATTTGTGTCAAATGTTCACACTGTTTGAAACTGCTCATCCTTTTAAAATATGTACAGTAGCTGCAATTGTCATGAATAATTGCTCACACCTCACAGTGGACTGATAAAAACACCTATCAAACTGGTACAGGCCCAGGAGGCTTAGTCCCTTTGACACATTTTTTCCGATCTCCGTGTTGGTTCTGCGACATGGCTTGTACTACCCTGCCATTTAACATAAAAGCTGCTGTAAAAATCAAATGCCTTTCATCACAATAGTCACTGGACATCTCCAGCAAACAAAGCGGAGGATGTGCTGCACAACAAAGGCTCTGCGCAGGTTCAGGGGGGGTGTTTGAGAGGAGGCCGGCTGATTTAATGAATTCGGGAAAGCCACAATAGTCTGTGAAGCAGAGGGAGACGATGTAGTGGGTGAGATCTTCACAAGCATTTCAATACAAAGGAGAGGAAAAAACGTTTGTTTGTGAAGTTTTTTATGAGGTATACGTCAGCAGCAGTGATGAAAAAACATGATGAAGGCAATAAAATGTAAAATCTATTGCTTTATATCTGCAGGTCCGTCCTTTCTTTCCTTCTTTTTCTACCTGTAATTCTGCATCAGTCCACTGAGTGTCCCTATAGAGCTTAACCTCCTCAATAACAATCAGCCACTTCTCATAGGTTGGTTTGTTTACTTCGCAGTTTGATATTTTCTGTCTTGTCTACTTGAACCTTTCCCGTCTACTTCAAAATAAAAGCCACCCTGTGTTTTACCAGCTAGAGCTTTTATTGTGAAGCAGTACAGAACAGTAGGTTGAAAATCAATACATTTTGAAGTAAATTTTTTTGAAATGTTGCATTAAAGAAAATGTGAATTAGGGACATTTCCATCAGCTGGTTTAGAGCGAATTGACAAAGCTGCAGTAACGTACTTTGGTCAGCAGAGGGCAGTGTGATGTATTGCTGTAGGCTAATCTGTCAGTAAACAGGAGAAGAATTGATAAAATGACACTGAAAATACATGCATGGATGGTTTCCTGTCAATCACTCATGTGTGTTAAGGACATTTGAACCCAATTAAATGCATGGTTGTGGTTGGAAAAAAATGCAAATCACAATTTTTATCAATCATGAGTTCTGATTTCATGAAAGTAAAATTTTTAACAAATCTGCTCTGACTTCTGTGTCTGCTCTCAGGCACCACCTCTCTGTTCAACTGTGACAGTTTAGGCTAAATAAAGTGTTTTTTAAATATTTCCACAAGCAAATGAACCATATTGACTCATTGCACTTAATTAAGGGGATGCAGGGATTAGTGGTTCAGCCTACCCATCTGGTATGCTCAATGATTTCCACTTGTGTACTGTGTGCATCAGTGGCTTTAGCCCAATTAACAAGGTGTCGTATGTTTTTATTCAAACATTTTTTGAATTTTGTTATCCATTTTAAATGGATGCTTACATAGTGATGATGACTTTGTCTCAGAAAAATCAAACCTAGTGTTTTGTTTAAAGGGCAGTTTCTCAATTTACAACCCACTGCAGACTGGCCTCCCCTCAAACGTCACTATAGGGTGTTTTTGCAGGCAGCAAAATACATCTCATAATTATGTTTTGACTGTCCCCTGACAATATCTTGCTGACGTAGTAGTAGTGATTGACGGTGATGTAGAGTTTGAATGGTGGATGAGGGGAGAGGGTCAAACAAACTCATAAATCTCTAAAAATCTCATAATGATTTCACTTCCGGCATTTATGTACATTAATTTACTTTTTAAACTGTCTTTTGCCCTAAACCTAGGTCAGTACGTGTCTGTATAATGACGTGTGTGCTGACAAACATTCTATTCTGTCATACAGCTTGGAGATCTTGTGGCACCATGTAGTTGTTGAGGAACCCATAAGCACAACTGTAATTGTAAGTTTTTAACAATCCCTATGGAACCAGGCTTTTGGGCCGGATTCCAGTTTGCAACAAGCCTGTCAAAGACTCCAAATTAGTTTACAAGTCTCCCGAGTGGAGTCAGACATTTAAATAAACTAATTTTCCCCACTTAGCATGGATGATAACATTTCCTGCATCACATTCAGAAGTGATTGTATCAAGCCAGTGTAGTTTGTACAAAGACGGGCCTTCAGCGGAGCAGCAGTCTGCCTATTGAGAGCTCCGCTGCCACAGTGCCATGACTCCATTAACAAATGCAATCTCAGAGATCATAACTAATCTTTGGAATTAATTAAAAATCCTTTTTTTGCTATACATTTGTGTAATTGAGCTAGTGCGGGCCTCGGTTTCGTCTGACAAAGCTAATCCCCTTTTTAAAATGAGATTGAAATTCTGCAAATCAACAAGATACTCTCCCCTCCTATTTATAATTATTTCATTATGCACAGCCATGGGTGTTAACTAGGAAGAATTGATTGTAGCAGCTGGCCATGTGGTCGACCTGATGAGGCTACTGTTGACTCTGACGGGAAATTGTCAGGCTCCTGTTCCCGACTGTTTTCCAGCAACTCCAAACTACCCAGGTGATAGTTTAATTAGCTTTCCTGTTGCATTTTTTAGGCAAATACCCACACGTCGTGGAATAATCACCATAATGATCACCATCACACTGCAGCCACACTGTTTTTCTTTTATTTCACGTTGTTGGAGATAACAGCAGCTCTGTGCTGACTTTTATCCCACCAGCAACACCAAGTAATAATCTTTAGGTTGTTGCCCGATGGGGTCATGCCACCACCTCCCTCATTCCATTTCTACAACCTTGGTTTGCTTTTATTATCCCGTGACAGCGCTTGATCCTCCCGCTTTTCTTTCTCGCCCAGCCGAGCTGACACGCTGACACTAACAACGCTTCGGATCCCCTCAACCCCGGCGTCTACAGTTCCATAGATGCACCTGGCTTTGATGCACAGCGCAGGAACAAGTCATTTAGTCTTTTTGGTTCATAGAGCAGGCTGTTCGTTAGTTAGCCCCAGGGTAAAGCTGTCTGTTGGAGGCAGGGGAGAAGAGGAGGGTGGGGGTGGAGGTACAGGCTATTCAATAATGCTTATAAAAGAAGTTTTAACCTTTAAATTATACTGGAAGGGTTACATAAATATAAATCAGAGATGCTGCACGTTGAGGAAGTTTAAATTAAATGAGGTTTGTAGCTGACTAATTATAAATCTCAAGCCATAGATTTCTGACTGCTGATTTCCTCTAAATTTAAACTTAATCCCTTTCCATTTTGTTGTTTTCTAGCACTTTATAATCATTGCTTATTATTTATAAAATTTTTTTCACCTTCTTTACTCAATTTATCTCCTCCAGAGGCCTTGGAGGCGTAATGCTTGGAAGAACTCATGGTCAAAGTGTTAACAGTAAAAAATTTAATCATAAAAATCTACACTCAACAAGGAAACTAGATAGATGGAGGCATTACGGCAAAATATTGACCAAATTTGACACATTGTTAAAGGTTATTTTGCTCCACGTGTGTTTTTCTTCGCTGTGAAAGATGAAATATGATGTTATTACACCTCTCAACCAATTCAACCCAGAACCAGATTACAGTTGGATAGATATGTCAATTCTGTTGAGTGATGTTCCCTCTGTGTCTGTGTTGCAGGATATTTAACCTTATTCTACTCACCTGAAAGGACATACAATGTAACGGGGATAATTTATTTAAATCTGATTCACCACAGGCCTCGCGCGTTGAGATGGATGAAACGGCTCAGGAATTTTGACATCTAGCCCTTTGTGACCTCCAGACTTTGAACCGTAGCTCTCATCTCTCTGTGTGTGTGGGTGTACAAGAATGCACTATATACAATAACATATCTTTTTTCTAATGTCTGAATATAAGTTAAAGGGAAAGCCACCATTTTAGTGGTCTGCTGGTTGCAAGGAACTCTACATGGCCTGTGAAAGCAGCTGTACAGTATATTCTCTGTGGATCTGAGAGAGGGTTGTCAAGTCTGATAAGTAACCCTGAGGATGTCATCAGGGTTTTTATTGGCTTCAACTAGCTTTTTGTTAACAACATTCAGCACGTTAGAATAGCAGTAAACTGCCCCAGAGCTAACCCCCAGTACCTCTGTGAGCTCTGTCAGCAATGTTAGCACTGTTAGCTCTGTCAGCATGGCTGATAATGCCATCCAGACCCATGGTGGTGGTCTGCTGTTATCAGCCAGGTTGTTCCTGTTAAAGAGAGCTAGCCCCAAGTACCACAGTTATCACTGTTAGCCCCTTTAGCTTACAAAGTGAAGCTGTAGAAAGCCATGAGCCTTAACTGGTAAATGAACTGCATTTATATAGCGCTTTTCTAGTCTTAGCTACAGAATGTGTTCATTCACTCTTTCACACACATTCACATGGTGCCACCTGCCACCATCAGAAATACAATCAAACACACATGAACACAGCATCAGGAGCAATTTGTTCAGTATCTTACCCAAGGATACTTCAACATGTAGGCAGCCACGGTCAGGGATCGAACCACCGACCTTCCGATCAGTGGGCGAACGCTCTACCAAGTGAGACACAGCCACCTTTAACCAGGAAGAGAAAAAGTCTTTTTATTTAAATGTACTGGTGCATTATGGTAATTGTAGCAGCCAGTTGGAGTTTGGAGCTTGACCTAAACTAGAGTTTAAAGCCTGTAATATCTGTGTCTCCTGTAAACATGTTAAATAAGATGAATTATGTTCCGAAGAGTCCCCAATTTTATATCGAACTGTAATGCTAAATTACTAGATCATTCCCTTTAATACTATTTTGTTTTGCTTTCTTCTCATTTAACTAGCATCATGGTTAAATGCAAATCAAATGACACATTTCTGCATCTCGGTCCATTATTTCATCCATTCTTAGCAATAGCATTAATAACCCTAATAACAGCGCTGCAGGGCACAGCTCTTTGTTTGTTTGTGTTTGTTTTTGTAGTTCAGAACAAATTATTAGCCAGTGTTGGTGGGCAGTAAATTACATTCTCATTTCATTACTCTCATAAGAGCAGAATGAAGCCTTGCAGTTCACTATCTTGAATAAAAATTGCACTGGAGTAAGAGCCTGGAAATGGACCCCCCATTTTTTATTCATTGATTTGAAAATTGCTTTTGTATGTAACCCATTCTGAATCAGGACGTGACACCAACACTCAGAATCAAACAATGAGATTCCCAAAGATCCCCATGCCTCAAAAGAAAAGAAAAAAACAGCCATTATTTCTGCTCTTTTCTGCTACTTTCCTTGAAGTCAGAGGTCAAGCTTATGCGGAGAAGAAACCAGAAACAAGCAATGTTACAATGCATTGTGAGATCTAAAATTAGATCTGGCAGTGTGAAGCGTCTTACAGTAGGTGTTGTGACTACTTAACCTAAAGCTAAACAACGTGTGAAATTGAACAATGCAAGTGATGCCACATGTTTGCCTTGTTCTAAACAGAGTAACAATGTCATATGTATCTACATTTTCATATACACACATGCAGGTCATCCCACTGCTAACTGTAGCTGAAACGTATTGTTCTTTTCATCATCCACCCTGTCAGGAGGGGATGAGACCTGCGGGACAATAAAACCAGTTTTGGAACGGCAGAAAATATACGATTTTAAACTGGCTAACTGCCATATCTGCTTTCGATGCCATTTTAGTGCTGCTGCTGCAGTTTCTCTTCATCTTTCTTGATCTTAAAGTTATTACAGCCATTAAAGTTGGTTCCTGACCTCTGACCCCAAGCCTCGGGTCTAAAAAGTACTTTCAAGTCTTTATTACAGCATGATTCATTTCGTAAATGAAGTACAATTTAAAGTAAAATAAAAATAAAAATAAAGCAAGGTGTGCTTTGGGGCGTGGCTACATTGTGATTGACAGGTTATCATTATACCATTATGTTTGGGTGTTTTCCATGTTATTTTCTTCAAGCTTTGATCCTTTCCAGGTGGTGTTTTCTGTTAAATAATATATTGTTGCCCCCAAAAATGTCTTGTTAAGGATTTAGTTGTACATTAAAAATTCTGTCAATTTGACCATTTAATATCTGGTCTTTTTTTAGTAGAATATATGTCAAAAAAGATTAGCAAATTATCGCATTCTGTTGTCTTTACATTCAAGACGACGTCCCAACTTATTTTGAATCTTAAGTAGACAGCGGTTCAGTTGTGCTTCCATTCTGGCTGTCAAAATAATCAAAAATGCAACACTTGAGACCTTAAAATGGTTGTCCACAAACCAATGGGTGGCATCACATTAGCTATGTCCAATTATTGTATAATCTGTTTCAGAATGTCGAGATGCATTCTCTCCATCTAATATCCATCTTTCGTTCTGCTTTTCCTTTTTTAACTTGACACAAAGAAGGCCAAAGTGCGTACAAAGTGTTTCCCACTGCACGGAATGAGCTGCAGTTTTAATTTTCTCATCATATTAGCCCTTCCATTAATCATCCTGCGTCATAGCTATGCATGTGTGCGTGCGAGGCCGTGTCATCCGTGAACAAGGCGGCTCCTCGAGATCATTAATCGACTCGGGCCGAGCCAGCCAGGGGCTTCCAAAATGTCAGGGGGGAGGCGAGAGTTTGCTGCGCTCTGCGCTCCTGCGTGCTCCTACACCAGGGAGCTGATCGCAGCACATCACTCCCATCGGTCCCAGATGGTGGGGAAGAGCGGCAGGATAGCAGGGAAGAGTGTGTGTGTGTGTGTGTGTGTGTGCTGGAGAAAACCCAGTAAGTCTGCAGGAGTTGGCCAAGTTAATCACAAAACCAGGCACATTCTCCCAATATTATGCCAGGCTAAAATTAAACTTTAAAAAGCTTTGTAAACTGTTTTGAACTGTTATCAGAAAGATAATAAGCTCCGATTTCACACTGAGGCACACAGTAGCTCTCAGCTCTTATTTTGGTGCCACACAGGTTCTAAGCATCTATTTAACATGGAAATGCTTCCTGTGATAAGGTGACAGTAGGAACGGAGCACAAGGAATATTCAGAAAAGAAGAGAGAGTTGGTGAGATACAAAAACACCCGGTCGATCACACAGAAGGCCAACAACTTGTCAGTTCAAATGTTTTGAATGTTATTTAGAAGTCGCTGAAGGCTATCTTGAGTTAAAAGATTCTTTTTACAAAATTGGTAGCTCTAGTTATCTGACAGTGGCTTAACTTCTTCTGTCAAGGATGAGTAGGAGTGGAGAGGCAGAGTGAGGTAGAGATGAAACAGGGCAGAGGGAAGTTTGAGGTTGCATACAAGAGCAGAGGTTAGAAAGAGCTCTCCACTGGTGAGGAGTCACAGCAGAGGTGTCAAACATTATGATGACTACAGCAAAATGTAGCACTTGTCATCTCTTGAACTTGGGTTCAGTTTCTGTATTTTCAGCTGCCTGTCATTGCTGTCATTGATAACTGTACAGTAATCAAGGTAACACCTGGCTAATGCCACGACATAGAGGTCAAAACCAGTGCCAAAGGTAACTGCCTGAAAAAACTTTGGACTGAATTGTTTATTTAGTGGTAAAACTGTTTGGCATCACAGATGACGAGGAGCTCGAGAAGAGCTAAAAATGTCAGAGCACTTTCAAGAGGCTGACAAGAGCCATGTGCATATATAACGGAGAGACAAGCTGCATAGAGTTATGCTTTAATGGATGGATGTATTTAATATTTTCCCTTTAGGTTTCAAAGAGTTTTGAAACACCTGAAAACCTGTTAAAAATATGCAACAGACATCTTTCCCAATGCGACTATATAAGTATACCTGTTAGTTATTTTTTTCTTAGGGTGGTTACTTAAAAATAAATGTCCTATTGGACGGGAAGCCCATCCTTCTGACAGGCTGTTATCCCAAACGACCATCACTGCAAAGGCCCATAGTTTTGCAACTACACACCGTAACCCTCTAACCCGAACAAACTGAAGCCGGAATGACACTTAACTTGATTTTGTTTAGTTTAAGGCTGAGGTTATGGTTAGGCGAAGCAGAGGTAGTAAAAACTAATTTTATTTCTTAGTGACACATAATGATATGGTGTTTATTGTCAGATCAGTTTGTTTACAGGTCTGACAATGGGCTTTTTGGTCCAGTGGGACATTTTTAGACTATTGGGATTTTGGAAAAATTTGCCTTTAGAACTATGAAAACTGCTAAGTCTTTTTTCTTGAAAATAAAGCTGATTGTAAACTTAAAGACATGGTAAACCCCAAATTCAAAACACAGATGTAAGTGGGTTTATTTCTAGCTGGATTTCTTGTCCAGCTGTGCATCTCTCAGAGACTGTTACATGTCTGATAATTCTGTCTGTACAGTGTATGTCACATGTCAGTCATCAGTACTAGTCTTGTGATGTCCCATGAAATGTAGTCGATATTATTACATTCAGAAGGATTTGGAGGCAAATAATTTTGAATGCAAAGTTTTCCCAAAACTTTCGGTGTAACAAAGTGATACCCAGGGATGGAGAAAGAGAAAAGGGGGATGGGAGTGTTTATGTAAGATGCAGAAAGGGAGGGGTGGGCTGTGGGGAGCAGAGAGGCATTTGGGGGGAATAGAGCTCTTTTAGATACAGCGTGTCACTGTTAGGAGTACCAGGGTGGATACATGGGGGAGACTGCGCCAGCTGACAGCTAGCCTGAGGTGTAGCATAAATAAGGCATAGTTAAGCCAAGCAATGTACAGCTTGCCTCATGTGAAATAACCTAGAGGGGTTTACCACGGCTGTGAATGCAACTTTCTGCATGTCTGTGTGCGAGCGCGAGCAGCGTTGGATACACAAGGCTTAAACAAATGAAGAAAGAGCAGGAGCGCTTAGATGTTGGGTCCCTCCCTCCAGGAGGTTGTTTGCTCCTCATGCACATTGTATAAAAAACACACACACACACACACACACAC
>CAFUXE010000014.1:601671-627497 GCA_903364295.1 Serranus cabrilla | reverse complement strand
TTTTGTTTTGCCCTCATTCATCATCCATGAACATCCGGGCGCACGCACACACACACACACACACACACTCATCTTTGTCCCTGTCCTTTGCACCAGAGTCGGCCATTATCTTGGTGTGCCCTTGTTTGAGTGTGAAACATTTTCATCTGCTATGACTCATTGCTTTGAGAGTATACCAGCTGCCCAATGCCCAAGTGTATGATCATGGCATAAAGCGCGCAGAGGCAAGCAGTGGCTGGCTGGGAAGCCTCGGCAATGGACTAATTAAGCTTTTAACAGAGAGAAGGCAACTGGCTTGAGCTGCAGATGGCGTACGAGGGGAAATTGTCAAAATAAAGACTTCTATGTTTGCACATCCGTTGGTTATAAAGTGAACTATGGGCTGGAAAATAGCAGAGGTTTTAATCTGTCGACTGAGGCTCCCCGCTGCTCCGGTACAGTCGCTCGGCTGGCCCGCAGTGGATTTTTGTGGTTGCCCTTGGCAGCCTCAAGGTGCAAATGCGAGTAACTGGCTGAATCCAAGGCATGACGTGTGCACTAGCTCAACCCGTCCCCTGAAATAATGAACATCAGAATGATCTGTTTATGCTCATCTGGGAAGCTATTATCTGATTAAGTTCAAATGCCAACTCATTATGCGCTGTAGTGTAGTGTTGTTTCCTGCTGGAAACACCAAACAACGTTCTGTTTGTTCCACTGAGTGATTAATTAATTTCACACCACTGTCATCTGACTCACATATTTACAGATTCCTTTTTGTGATTCCCAACTCTTGAGTGAGATAAAAGTATAAATCTGGGTTCCACTCTGTTTGAGAGATCATTTTCCAGGACTTTTCAAGGTCATTTTCAGTAATTATCTAAATCTTGCAGGGAAAATAAGCTCAATTCAAGTAACTGCACCCAACATACAAACCAGTTAAACATTATTAAACCATTTAAAGTGAGTTGGGAAGAAAGACACACTAATCTGGTCAAAGGTTTCCATGAAAAGGTAGTAGTAGTTCCTTTGTGTGATGCGTTTCCTGCTGAGAATCAGTGGACAAAGGTTTTGTAAGTCATAGAGGCTTAGTTGATGCAATGGCATTATTCATATTTTCTTTAATGGTTTTAATTGTTAGGATTTCAATGTCAGCCACAAGTGCTGCATTGAAAATGTTTTCCAGGAAGCAACACAGTTTTTTTTCGGGAGATTTCAAGGAAATTGCCATCTGTGGCACAAGTATCACGAGATGTGAATGATTTTGTCAGTGAAGAACCACTAGAAAGCCACTGACAGCAGAATTCTTATTCACTTACTAGAGGTGCATTTGGTCGCTGATAAAGAATAAAAAAAGGGGGGAAAAAGACAAATTGCCATACTGACTGTTAGGAGAACTTGATTTGATAGTGGATTTTGAAAAGAGAGCCCATCTTTTCAACATTTGTTCACGCTGAGATGTTTTTATCTCGTATCAAACATTTTCCTCCCACTACAGGAACTCCCGCCCTGTATGAAATGGTTGAAATATACTTTAGTCTTGATTGAAGAGAATATGTAAGTGTAGATAAGACTGATGGAGCACTATTTTATTATTCTTTGAGGATTTAGCTCTGAGCGTTTGTTTTTTCTCCATGGTCAGCCACCTTTCAAACATAAAGAACTTTATCTTTGCTGCTCAACATATGCCGCAGTCCCTAATCACTCTTCCTTCACCTTGTCGCTTTGAAGACTCGTTATCATTGGTCGAACAGCACTCCTACTTATGTGATTGGCTGCATTATAGCCCACTTACAAGGATAAAAAGTCTCAAGCAACAGGTTTCCATATATGCAACTAAAAGCCTCGCACTCTATTTTCCATTCCTAGAGTCCGTCTGAAGGTGTGAAAGTTATGAGCCTGTGAGCTGATATCCTGTGACACTGTGCAGCTCCAGCATTTGACACAAACCTTTTCAGCCTTAACACAGCTTAAATGCCCGTCAAATCCCCTGTGACAATGCAGCAGGTATTCATACGCAATTCAGCCGGCACAAAAGGGCACCAATTCAGCCTCCATTTGCACGGTGCATTTTAAAAGGTCCAGCAGGGGGGAAACCTGGGAGGGAAGGGATACGTCTACAGCAGCAAAGAGCACGCTGCAACTTCTCCACACGTGTAGAGTGTATGTATATATTTCACACTTTCATGCTGACATTTTAAACACTTTGTTTTCTGTTCCGCATGTTTGAAGCAGAACCTAAACACTGGCATACTGTAATACGGCTTTATATATGGTGCCAGGTTTATGTGAGGCCCTTTAATCCATTTTATATTGTAACACGGTTAGTTCTGAGACGCTGAGTCATGCTTGGATGATTGGGTGTCTCTTTTCAAGAGTCAGGACCAAAAGCATTAAAGGTGCAATGTGTAATTTGGCCAGATTTTTAATCAGCCTCAAGAGGTGATAGTGAGTCACTGTAGCAGCCAGTGTGTTCTCAAGAAGGCGGAGCGACACTGTTAGCCTATGTTAAAAGTCTGTTTGGTGAGACCAAATCAGAGTGAAATTGATACTTTTAGTTGTATTTTGTCTGGTTTGCATGCATAAATGTAAGCGGACCAAATAGAAAAAAAAAATTGTGGAGAAGCGTGTGCGTAGGTGGAGAGCTGCAGTATTATTTCTATCTATATTCGGTCCTCTCTGTCATGTTGCATTTGTCACTCTGCATCTCTCACAGGTAACCCACAATCCTTTGCGTTTTGGTTCATTTCCTATAATTGGGTCAGATAACGTTGGTGAATGTTCGAACTGCATTAGGGTTTGTTTTGGAAACGGATTCAGACTTCTTCTTGCAAATGGTCTTGGACTGGTTCTTTTGCACCAGTGTACAATTGGAGTGTTCATTCACAACCAAACGAACCATAAGAAGGATTTAACCACACCAGAGTTCGATTGAAAAATAATCACTTGTAAGAGGTGATGTGAAAGGAAGCCGGTATCCAGGCTAGGTCTAGTGTGGCTCCGCATAAGCATAAGCTGAATCTCTTGTCTTTCTTGCCAACAACCGCTTTCTTGTCAACAAGCTGGCCTGGAACTGGGGATTACCAACACCCGTTGATAGCTGCATTCTGGTGATTACAGAGACAAGGCTGCACAAAAACATCCCCAATTTAGCTTCTGTTCAGACCTCACACCTGACTTGGCATCATATCTGGTGATGCCTCTTCTCTGCTGGGCTGTTGGTCTGTGTGCACTCTTAGTGATTTATCTTCACCAGGATGGATTTAAGGCTTGCTGGGGACCTGTCCATTGCAACATGTTCATTTCACATGTTTGAGGACATTGCATGTTTATTGTGTCTATCTGATCATGATTTGAACAGTGTCGTCGCTGCATTTAGTAAATCATGTAATTTGTGCACAGGATGAAATTCTGCCCCGTTTCTCTTTTGAGAGTCTCGCCATGTCCTACACACTGCAGCCTCAGAAAGAATACTGCATGCATAGACAGACATTTCACACCAATAAATATGAAAATTAGAGTTGCAGTCTTGTATTATTCAGCCTGTTATGCAGAGATGAGGATATAATCCCGGCATTACTCATGATTCATATTAAACAGAGAGTGTACCATCATTTGCACCTTCTATGGCAGCCAGACACTTTTCTAGTCGAGTCCACTTCAGAGCTAAATTCAAATGACATCAAATGGTAGACTATTCATCCACAGAAAACTTTTCATTTCACCCATTTTGCCCAATTTTAAATTTTACATGAAAACTCTCTGAAGAAGCCAATTTAAATGAGAAAAAAATGAAAAAGAAATCGCCTCTGACAGTGACTCATAAGCTAAAGTGTGTCTTACCCATCTCTCTGTTGGAGGCTCCTCAGCGCTAATGATTTATGGGCGACATGTCCAGGCCTAATTGGATCTTTGAAATACCTATCCCCTTTGTCTGAAGGGGCTGTAATGACCAGGCACTGCTACGCCACTTTGATGTGCTGCTGACGCTTTGTCTCCGCTAACACTGGAAAACGACCGCCATGTTCACAAATAAACAAAGAAATGCACCCCACTTGCTCTTACATTAGCCTATAGAGATGCTCTCACACACACTGACATCCACACGCACACAAATCTCTCCCCGGAGAGACGTTGCCAGGCAACAAGAAGCAGCCCCCTCTATCCTCCCTCCTTTTCTTTTTATTATATCTTTCTTTTCTGAAGCTTCTATCAAAGGTGAAAGGAAGAGAAAGGCGACAGAGGGATCAAGCCAAAGCAATATTTCCCTCTGGTGCAGAATATTTGTTGTCTGGAATGCTGTATGTCCATGTGAGCTCATGGAAAAAAGCTGTTTTATCTTTTGTTATGGCACTGATGCCATTAAATTGTCAGGATTCAAAATGTCAAGCTCCCTATAAAGGTGCATATTTTTGAACAAATCATACAGAAATATCATGTCTTTTGAAGCCGCAAAAGAGGATCGAGCCATTTTAGGTTTATGATGCTTTATCTGCAATCTCAGGTCTCCAAGTCATAGCCTCACAACTTCAGCCCCAAATGTCATATTTGTCATTGGGGTCTGGCACAGCTCAGTGGACACTTCACTGACAGACATGAACATAAACCCTTCTTACACATGAATGCATGAACGCACCACTCACAGGGCTGTCATTGTCTTCAATTATGATTTTCAATCTGTGGAAAAAGAATGGCAGCTGTTTGGAGAAAAAGTCCAATTTCCGACTAAACAACCCCAAAAAATAGGTTTCTGAATACATTGATGGGGAGATGGTGGCTATGTAGCTGCACAATCTTTTCTCAGACGTAATGGCCTGAAAAGCATATTTTCTCAATCAGCTTCTTAACTCGTGATGAGGCCATAAATAGAGACACTATTTCCTGCCAAATTTGAACCATCTGGGTTATTTACGACATATTTTTGTCTGTTCTGTTCTGAGTTCTGCAGGGTTCTGGTCTAAAAACATCTGCACACCAATCAGAAACATTTGAATTTAACGCTCCAGTCAAATAATCCCAATATTATTACTTTTCTCAACACATTTTTCATAGGAAAAGTCATGGGGTTAAGAAGGTTTCTTTGAAAAGACTGGAAATATATCTTTAGCACTATTTCTTATTGGTTGGAAAGTTGGTGGTGGAAAATGTAACTGTAATAGAAATGTAGCTATGAAAGCACCACTGGTGGAATGTAACTAAATACATTATTTCCATTTTATGTAACTTTCTACTTCACAAAATTTTGAGGCGAATATTGTACTTTCTAAATAAAATACATCATAAAAGTGAAGTGGTTAGACATTTAAATACAAACGACAACCTCATAACAGTATATTAGGAAGTTAAAATGGGCCTTACCTTGACAAAACACTGCATACATAAATGCATCAATAATAATCCAATAATATATTTTGAATATCAACAATCTGAGTGGGTACTTTCTGCATAATGAGTACTTTTTCTACTTTTAGTACATTTTGGATACTTTTATACTTTTACTTCAGCAAGTTTTGAGTGGAGTAATTCCACAGTGTGATTTTAGTACTTTTATTTAATTAAGGTATGAATACATCTTCCAACATTGGGAGGCGCCCTTAAAGAGAGGTTAATACAGATATATTCAGACTGACCATATGATAAAAATGTTTTCTGAACATTAACTAAAGCTTGTACACATGCTCTAGTAAAAGCCTGAAATACAACTATAAACTGAAAATAATTTGCATAATAAGTCGCCTTTAATATAAAAAATATTGATGGTGTGGCTTAAGTGTTGAAGGGACTTTAAATCTTGCAGTCGTGTGGTTTTGCAGAGCAGCAACCTGGAGAACCCCATAGATCCTCTACAGCACTCCCACTATAATTTAGGCTCATAACAAATGTGTATTTTTGCATAAAATGTTCACCTTGCGTGGCAGACGCTCTATGAGCTGTGTGATTTAACAAAAAGCTAGCATTAATGTTTTCTGCATATTTGTCTTGTAACCCATATTTATGAAGCCATATTAAAAAGTGCTTTACTGATGGTGCTGCCTGCTTAGTCACCTTCAAATTTCCATTCCTAAATGAATCCTATAATTAAAAAATAAAAATAGTGAGGAGATTGTTCTCTCATTTCCCGCCGTAAAGCAACCCTCCCGCGTCCTTGAGTCCTTGCCAAGACTAATGACGAGCCTTGTTGTCTCTCCATTTGTTTTCCTCATGTCCTCTGCCGCGTCGCGACACAGTTGGAGAGAGATTACAGTTGTATTGGGTGCCGCCTGTCACTGTACAAATGCCTGTCATTAATTTCACAGGCAGAAGGCAATTTCAGAGTGGTGGATAAGTTCTGATAATGATGCAGGCTCTGTTGTGCTGTCAAGCTGGGCCGAGAAACATCAGGTCAAAGGCGTTTCTTCTCCTTCTAACTGTTGTTTGGATACACGAAAAAAAAGTTCTGTTTTAATTACTTTTTTTTGTAAATACTGTGTTTTGAGGAAGAATTGACAGCTGAGTGTAAGATCTTATGAATTGCCATCATTTTAACACTGCCACTGGCCTCTTATGTGCTCCATATAAATCACCTTCTAAGCCTGGTGTTCATAAGGAGCTGTCAGCTGAAATCCAGTGCCACTTGTAGATTTGCTTCTCCCACTCAGAGAGCTGCTCACATTCATCCCCAGCCATGTATTCATCCAATGGGCTGTCTCATCCTCCTCCTCTCCTCTCTAATAACTCACTGTGTGTGATTACATTAGGGCCATGATAAATGTAAAATAGGAGCTCACCGCTGAGTGCATCATCCCAAATTACTCTGCAGACGACGCTAGCTACAGATGGTACCAGGAGGAACGTGTTGTTTCCGAGCCATCTCCGTCACAGCGCTGTTGTTTTCACACTGAAAGCGAGGGCACACATCCTCTAAATCCACCGAGTCCTCCTCTTGCTGTCGCCGGCTGATGAGATTTGTGCCTACTCAGCCCAGCAGAAAATTTAGTAAGGTTTCACATATGCTAATACGGAATTTATATGAAATATTCTCAAACTGCTTCTGGGTTTTGTTGAACCATCTTTTCTCTCTGTTTATCCCCTAAAACTGAGCCATCTCGACACATTTGCTCTACATACTATAAATGGCATAAAAAGACCAGAATATAAAATTATACAGCAATGAATGAACAACAGACGCCTCAAAAAAAGAGTCATGTTCAGTTCAAGGTAGCACACTGTACTAACTAAAGCCTTCTGCATGAAGCTTGTATTCTTTTCTGTCACATTCTCATCAGTACATTTATATTTTAACTGCACAGTATTCTAATTATTCAAAATATAAGGTGACTAAAATGGCATATTTTCAGTTTTGGCAAACAGAAGTTGGTTTGGAAACCGTTATTTAAGCCCTTGTTGCACTCCGAGAGGGCAGGAGTGGTGCTGGATGGGTCGAACAGACATCCGACTTTCACCCAAGAGAAGCTGTTTTTTTAACGTAAAGTAACATACGTAACTTACGTTGTTTACATGAGTCAAGTTTAAACTGACAAGTGCAGCATCTACACATGCCAATAGATTGTGGTGGCTTTGGAGTATTTATTCTTTTGACATATCCAAAATATAAAATAAAAAATAGCATGTTTGTGAGTCAGAACTATTGTTTGTTGTTGTTGTTGTTTTAGCAGTAGTGACGTCTGTTGTATTTGGTTAGGTATAGATTTTTAAATGATCCTCGAAGCCCCAGAACGGTGCATAAACTACAGGTTATGAACTAATTTTCAGTAGGCAATAATTTGAAATGATAATAATAATAATGATGATCTTTATTGTTTGACCACAAATCTTTATCAAGCTCTCTAGTTACATAGTAAAATATGTGAGTATAAATGTATGAATGAATTAAGTCAGACATTTGAGCGTTGAATATGGTTTACCAGCTTATCTTGTATTGTGTCTTAATTTAGCAATCCGGCGTAAGAAAGGGATGAATGGTGTAGGGTTATGATCAAGTTCGTCTCACATTTGGGCCAAATTAGTCCATAAGCTGTATCTACTAGTGTGTCATTAGTGGGAATCTGCTTTAATTTATCTCTGTTGCGCCTCTAAAACAGACACATCTCCACACATTTGCTGTAAATACTGTAAATGACCTAAAAGATCAGCCTCACAGTCGGGCAGCTTTTGTGGTCATTACCAGCTGAAAGATTTCACCGTTTCCATATCTATACACTATAACATTTACTGTAAGAGTTAGCTTTAACTTGCAGTTCTGTCAGTTCTCTTCAGCCTTTTCCATTCATGCATGACTTTACATTCCCAGAAAGGTCTATATTTATCTTCATTCTCAATGCCTCAATCCTGGGAACTGCCTATTGGTCTGAAGGCTCACTATCTCAAGAAGTTTAAAACTCGTCCTATTGGACCAAAAGCCCTAAGTCTGATGGCCCACTGACCCATTGCTAAAAAATGTCAAAAATAATAATACTGTGGCCTTATTACTTTCATGACCCCAATAACATTACAGATAAAGTTTAAATCGTGACATAAATCATATCATTTGTATGACTCCTAAAGAGAGACATTTTATTTTGGCTGATGTGTAAAACTTCTTCCCTCCACTATGGCTTTTGTTCTTTGAGGTTATGTATTGTATTTCCCACTTCACTGTATAAATTGGGCCATTGGACCAACAGCCTGTCACCTCAATGACTTCCTCGCATGGTTTGGGCAAAAATATAAGACTTAAGAATTTGATCTCTTCTCACGTCCTCTCCAGCTAGTTTTTTAGGAGGCTGAAAATAGCTGTGCATGATAGGTGCATTTAATTCAATGTGACATGTAAAAGATGTTAAATATGGTCTATCAGCCTACCTCGAATTAAAAGTGTTTCTTATCATCAGAAACAGGTGTTGCAAAGAGGAGAGAGAGGGCCGTCTGCTGATCAGGGTCGCCTCACATTAGGGCCAAATCAGTTCTTAAACTGGATCTACTAGTCTGTTATTAGTGGAAATCATGAAGAACACAGAGTGAGTCAGAATGAACTTGGCAGTTGTTGCCCTGTTTTTTAATCTTTTGCCTTTCTTTCTGAACACTAACTCCGGGCATGATGCCCGTTTCTGTGTGCAGCACATCGATGATAAATAATCCATTACACCTCTGCAGCTTTTACAGAAACAACCGAGAAACTTGTCTCACAATTTTCGCAACATACTGAAGAGTGCGTCTGATTGTTTGCCCCACTTTGGCGTGCATTTTAATTGGCTATAAGTGTGGAGAACAAGTGCAACCGCAACAGTCAAAGTCGTAGCGCTTCAGCGGTCTGTCTCTGGAGCGGCAAGGCGGCTTTCCTCCAGTGCTCTGCAAATCTACAGGCCTGACAAATCCTTATTAGGGGCTTCTACTGTACATCACTATTGTATGTGTGAGTGTGTGCGCGTCTGTATGGGTTTATGATTTTGCACTACTGGCCAGGGAAGCCTATTTGACCAATTAAACCAGGATGTATTTGCTCTCTGTATGTGTGTGTGTGTGTCTGCCTGCCGTGTGTGGGTGTGAAAATATTTAGAATCCTCTTGACACCCAATTAGAGAGCAACCCGACATGACCTCCAACTTCAAGAGACACCAAAAAGCTCACTTGAAACAACAACTTGGAACTGCTTGACAAAATGGCCCCACTAATGAGCATCTGTAAACACAACTTTATTCATGCTGATTGGTATTTAAAAGAAAGAAAAAAAGACTACAGTGTGTGTGCAGACGGTATCCCTTTAATTAGCATGCATAATGAATGCACAGAGTCAGGTCGCTGTACCAGTGGTCATCTGACATTTTGACTACATAGTGCTGCCCAGGACATAGACTTAAACAGCTTCAAGTCATTACTTATTCCCAGTGAAAAATACCTGCACCAAGAATAGCATATGCTGCATATAGTACTGCAACTACACATCTAATGAAGCCGCTTTATGACTTTTGTTCTTTGGCTTATTGCCATTGAGCAGAGGTTGAACCAAATCCAAAACAGAGCCATGAAAAGAACCTAAATGCATAGATTTATTTCCAAAAAATAGACTAAAGCCAAAGGGTATAGCACAGTCGGATGGGCTCAGGAATCCAAAATTCCTGAGGACCATTCTCCCACAGTGTATTGTGCAAGTGCCAGTGTTCCTGTCATAGACTGAATAAAGACTGAAAAGTGAAGCCAATGCACAAGTGCTGTTATCTTGCATTCTTTTTAATTGCCAGCAGGGGGCGACTCCGCTGGTTCCCGAAAGTGTGTAAAAGTGAGAAAATGACTAAATAACTACAGAAGTTGTGCACTTTTGGCAGTCAGATCCTTTGTCTTTTTACAATTATCATAGTATTCTTTTCTTTTTTTTTCAGCCACTACTGTAAAGTAACATTTTCTGTGAGTTACTTTGCTGACTTCTCTCATGGATAATGGAAGTGGAAAGAGAATGAAGCCTCTTTGGTAAATTACAATTGTATCTAGTTTTTCTTTCTTGGCTCTAAAAGGGTCGACATGTCATAATTATAACAGGGTATAAGGGAAGGAAGTCTGTAGATTCATGAGGATACCATTATTGTACAGTATCATTGTATACTGTTATAGAATATGGCTGTCATGCATATGCAAACACCATATTTCCATCACTGCAACAAAAAGTCTTCCTTGTCATGTTCAGTCGATCAGCTTATTCTCTAAAGACACGCACTACATTCTGTAAAAGTAGCTAAAAAGGTTGATGTCTTTGCTTCCTTCTTTGATAAATCAGAAGCTTTTGGCATTTGTGTTCAGCTGTCACGTCAGTCCTGTACGCCTAGCAATGAAAAGCTCTGTCACTCTTTGAAAGTTGCCTCATGTTTGCTTTCGCTCTTTCAATTCAACTTTCAATCATTTGTCAAGCGACTCAATTGGAGTAGTAGCCACTTTGATTACATTTAAAGCCGCTGTTTTAGGTGACGTGTCATTCGTTTCCCACACAATCTTTCAAACTCTTATTCCAACACTAACGAAGAGATTTTATACCAGAGAATTAAAAGTTTCCTTTGTAACGTGAGTGCGCCACTTCTTAAAGTGATGAAACCTTCACCCGGGCGGCTCCAGTCCAGTCTGGTCGCTCATTTCCCCATTGATCGCAGCCATGAAACAAATAAAACTAGTGATCAAAGCGGCCCGGGAGTTCCCATGGCCACAGTCCTCAGATCACAGAAGAGACGCAGGTCTCCTGGAAGGAGGGAGGAATGTGGTCGGGGGTGGAGGATGAAACGGAATATGAAACAGTCAAATGGAGATCAACTCTGCTGATCCTGCTTTTTGATCTCTGTCTGGGCCGCTCCTTGAAATCTATGACTCCACACAAGCAGCATGAGGGCACCGAATGTGTCTGTCAGCTCTCATACACACGCCATGTATACAAAACACATAAGCAGCCACACAGGCTCACTTACTGTATGCAGTTTCATTTCCTCCCCTACATGCACACCATCCGTCACCGCATATCAAATCAGTCTGAGCCCCGGTGTCTGCGTTTGAAATGTAGATTCTTTGAGTGTTTGCCACAAAGAATTGTGATTTTATATGTACGATATGCAACATTTCACCTTGAGGCAGTGTATCGTTTGCATATCTGCATCCATAAAGTCATCACAGAGGCTGACAGCAAATGCATCTGCAATTGAAATAGCAGCACCAGTGTTTACTGTGTTTCTGAACAAACTGATTCACATTGAGCTCTGTGAATTGGTTCAGAGACACAAAGTGTAAGTGTGGAGGGTTTGGAAGCTTATATCCACCAATAGGACGAAAAGAAAGATCTTAAGTCAATAGAATGAAACTCTCTCTTAAAATAACTTAAATAATGACTTACTATCTCTAAAAAAAATAACTTTGCACCTCAAAATAATAACTTGGCATTTCAAATAATGACTTGCAAAAGTTATCTAGAAAAAAATGGTTAAGGATTGCAAAACAATGACTTAACTCGAAATAGTAACATAGTTTGTAAGATTGCAAAATATCTCAATGATTCAGTTTGCAAAATTACTTATTAATGCAAATAACGACTAACTTATCTAGATATAATTTACTTTGGAAAAATGACTTATTATTGCAAAACAATTTTCTTTGTCAAAATAATGAAGTCCTATCTAAAAGTAATGAGAAACCTCCTTAAACTATAGACTTAGTATCTGAAAATAATGAGTAACTCGGGAAATGAGTTAGCCTCATTAGTCATTATTATTAAAATCATTATTTGGAGAAACTAAAAAGACAGTTCCTACCTACACAATCATTTTCTCCTCACACATCTCCATTTTCATTTTATGTCTTTCTTCTACTGACAGAAATTAACTTCCATAATAATGTACTCAGCTTTTATTTATTGCTATTTTAATGGGGAAAAAACGTGCACTTTACAGCTTATTATATTAATGTGCATATTGACTTGAGATATATTTTATTGGCCTGAAAGTCCAGAGACAAAGAGGCCGTGCCTCTGTAATTAATCAAGCTTTTATTAAATAAGTTGTAATGGGATGCATGTAGGAATCCAGCGGCCTCTGCACAAGCACACATATAACACAAGCTGCAGGGGTGAATTCACCCACACATCACTGTACACGCACCTGTACACTCTCACACAGTCTGTACACATACTGTACACCCACATACACACCGTGCATAATTATTAGAGTGCTCCAAGTTGCTGACAGACCACTTTTTCAATCAACCTGTGCAACTCCCATACGCCCAATCCATCAAATCTCCCCGAGTGTCACACCATCACAGAAGCAGCTATTGTAGCCCAGCTCCAAGTCGATAAAACCAGAGATGATTACAAAAGGGATTATAATTAGTCGGAAGTGATTCGGAACTGTTGTTAGTCGTCTTTTGTTAGAACTGCTGATCCCAGATCACAGGCCAGCGTCTCTTTGATGGCCATATTCATAAAGATGTAAGAAGAATAAAGCGATTTCAAAGGAGAGCCGCTTTAAAAAGCTTAATAGTTTAGTTCCTTGAAAGAAACATTAAAGCAAATAATAAAATCATCAAAACAGCAATAATACTTTCAAACTTTTGAAGACAATGATGGAAATTAAATAAGTGAAAGGGTTTACAACTTTAGATTTAAATGCAAATTAAAATGCATTGTGAGTTTCCATCAATATGCCATTTGTTTAGGCAGCACATTGAAAATTAATTCGGACCCAACTTGACTTCCAGAGTTTCTGCAGCTCGCTTTGAAACCAAATTTGCGAGAACTCTTTTGGTCGACTAAGTGGCATATCAAAAGAAGCAAGGGAAGGAAATAATATTATATGCTAATAGGACAGCGCTTGTGGGAGCAAGGCTTAAATCTGGCAGAGATAGAACTAATTTTATTTCAGAGTGTGTATTAATCAAACCCAAACTCATCATCATATGATCTCAAAGGCAAAATCAGTATTCATACATCAGTACATGTAATAAGCGCTGGCCCTGCAGGAGTATTGTTGCTGGAAACATTACTAAATCAAGCATGCTGAACACAAGACGCACAGGTCGTCTTATTGACACCACTTAAAATAATAGATGTGTTTATTTGTGTTCCTGCAATGGACACCCGGGGTTAATAAATGTCTGTATTCATCTGGCAATAACAGTCACAACAGGCTGCAATCATCAATATGGATTGGGGTGCATGTCATGTATGAGGCCGTCGGCAATAAAGCTTCCTTCAGATGGAGATGATGCATTAAACACATGCAGGCTGACAGTGCAACATAACTTTTCTTTCCTCCTCAGTGCTGCAGTACCAGTCTACAGGGTACAGTAATTTGTGGTTGGCATGCACTAGTTTGGAGAAGCAGGCAGGTGGACTAGCACAATGTATTGCTGAGAATGGGCTAAGCAGCAGAACATATTTTAGACACATGAAACGGGTTTAACTGTACACCATATTGAGAATAATTTCACTGAATTGCCTTGACGTCAGACAGCCCTGTATATGCAGTGTGTAACTAAAGCCATTGCGCTCGCTTCAGTGCAACCAGCCTGCATCGATAAGTCAGTAATTTTACCTTTGATGAGTTGCAGGTCTACCGTTGCATCAATCAGCTAGTTATTTTGTGTCATTGTGTGACTTTGCTATTCTAAAGCATTGGATGGGATGAACTGGATTAAACTAATCAAATGAACAAATCAATTTTTGCAGTTGTAAAGCAGCAATTTACATCTTCTGTAAAGTAAAATTACTGTTTTTGTCTTGTGTCTGGTAAGTCTGTGGCATTGAAGGAGGAAAGATAACATTGATGACCTGCGTAATTTGAACAGGGCTGTCTGAAGCCAATGAAAAGTGGTGAAAAATGTTCAAAACATAGTATAGAAATATAGGATAAGAAATGTTTTTGTTTTTGGGTATAAAACATGGTTTAGAACATTAAGATATTTCTGACCTGTAACCGTCCATAGAGACATAGCTTTGGATGCTAGCCAGTTCTTGCATTGGAGCTAGACTTTTGCTTTCAATATTCAGTAGTATTTTAGTTAAAGAAAAGTTTGCTATAGTCTAAAAATACAAAAAAAGTTTGGTTGAACTTTGCCGGAAAATTAAAAAAAAATGTTTCTTGCATTGCCAATGCTGATTTGCTATTCCAGCATTGGAATTACCAAAAATACAAAGAAGATGCAGGCATGAAATGAGGGTACACAAACTCCTAAAAGTTGGATGGAAATTTTGAATAGTAATATTTTGAGTGGGTGCCTAGGCATTTTGTTGTGATGTGATGGATAATCCATGAAAAAAGTCAAAATAAAGAATAAAGACTGGTAGATATTACAACCATATGACAAGCTATCATCATGTTCTTCACTGTGGAATTATTTTGAATTGGTGTGAAATGAGAAGCCTGTGAGAGAGCCTCATGCGAAAAAAAGTAAGAATTAAATCAAATTTGAGTGAGAAAATTACATGGCAAAGATAAATCAAGGGTTCATCATGAAATTATCTCTTTAGCCTGGGGAGGAAATGCTGCCCCGGAGCAGGTAGGGGTTAAGTATGCTCAACAGGTAAGGTAATTCACCCAGGACCGGTGATTCAGGGGCAGCCTCATTAACCAGCAGGTTATCCTGTAGACTCATAAATCAGGAGCCATGCCAATTTCAGCTGGCACCAGGGGAGAGACCTTAGACCTCCTGATCTGCAGTCAACTGTTCTGCCTCTGAGCTGCTCCACAGCCCCAAATGCATCAGGCTGGGGACATTAAACCTAGCAGCCAATTTTAAAAATGCATTGCATCAGACACACTTACTGCATTGCAGTGTGTGTGTGTGTGTGTGTGTGTAATGCTGTGAGCCAGGATTTCGGGCTGCCGACGGCGCTCGTAATGTCCAACTCCTCGTGCAGTTGCGTGATGCCCGTCTCAGTCGCCTCATCACCTGGTCCTCCATAAGTGCGACCAAAAGTGAAACCACAATGAGCGCCGGGTTTCCCTTGTGTCCCAACTTCTTCGCGACCATCGGGGCCAGCTGACAAATCAAACTCCTCTCCTCTCCAGCGGCAGCCGTGTTCGTTGTACACAAACCCAAGCGCTCTTTAGTCATGTTATTGTCGATCATCTGTCCATCATCGTGTAAAGCCCGCCCTGACAATTTCATTGGTTCAATTTATTCATGTTTTTTTGATACATCGCATAGAAGCTCCTCAACGGAGCATGGGCGAGAGCCTGCAATATATCGCACAACATGTACAACAATGTATTTACTTTCACCAAGCCTGAATTGTTTGGTTAAAGTATGAACCCTCCAGTGGTGACAGCCAGTGACCTCCGTGACCCCACCTCACCACAACCTGCCATCCATTGATTTTTATCCACTAAAGTATGCCTAAAAATCCACAGTGAACTTCATTTGGTAATGTGACAGACATAACAAAGCCTTACAATGCGATTATTTGGTAAATGTCTGTGTGTGCGTGCAGGTCATGAAGCAGAGGGAGAGGGGAGCAGGCTGGCAGAACGCTGACAGATTGGATGAGCCCTGTGAGCGTGGCCTCCCGCAGGGCGTGTGTCTGTATATGTGTGCGTGTGCGCCTGTGTCAGCCTGGCTTCACTAAATGTTAGCATCAGTAGTTTGGCCTTCACCAAGGAGGGGATGTGTCCAATTTTGTCCCCAGACACCTTTACAGGGGGTCCAGAAGTTGCACTCCAAATAGAAGCAACTGATGAGCTATTAATAGAAGCGCTTTGTTTAAAGTCTGCATACAGATCTGGCACTTTTCCGCCTGTTGTCAGATTGAATTCTAAAGCTGCTTGCAAACATTTACTTCATACACTCATGCTCTTTTCTCCTGTCTGTTTGTCAGCGTCTGCAGTTGGTGTCCCAGCTCAAATATCATTTGCAAATAATTAGTGGTGTTTGTTTTAATCTGCACGGATCATCAGCTGAGTGGGGCTTACAACGGGGCAGAGTGACTGCCACAACAAAAGTATATACGCATACAGCACAGCTATAAAATCTATTCAGTCCTTACACATTTCACGTAGGCTAAGAACAAACTAAAGTATAGTGAAGTGCTATTTGATCAAAGGCTGTTTGTGTTTGTGAATAAACAGGAGGAGCACTTGACGTATATCATCAGGAAAAATGTGCGTTCGCTTTCAGGGTCACTTGAAGTGTGAAGTGAAGTGAAAACAGAGGAAGCTCACTTTAAGTTAAAGCAGGATTTGACAACTAATATCAGCACCTGCTCTTGCAGGTGGAGGCACAGATGTGTACTTAAGTATCTGACAGAATAACATATTTCACTAAAGTTAAATGTGTGCCACTAGATCCAGACCTAAACATTGGTCTGCATATGTTGTCGGCCATTATTAGCAGAGATATATTAGTAATTTGTCCATATCAGCCTGCATGTTTCTGATAAGAACCAATATGGACACTTATTTTTCAGAATATAATGCAGGAAAAATACACTTTGCTAATTTAAAAAATGGTCGTAACAGAGTTTTTCCATCAAAAAGCACTCTGACCCAAGTCAAAGCAAATTTGAAGCAAAAGTTCAAAATGTTGCAACAAAGAAAATGTGAATTAGGGCGTTTTATATCAACTGGTTTAGATCAAATCAATAACGCTGCAGTAACGTACTTTGGTCAGCAGGTGGCAGTGTAATGCTGTAGGCTGCTCTAGTCGGTAATCAGGAGAAGAGAGAAAACGACAACAAATCGGATTGCTTTGGCCAATCAGGCCATTCAGAAACACAAATTTTAATCTTATCTTAATCTTATTGGTCAACTCTTTGTTGATCAGTTAAAACATAAAAATATACTGACTTTAAGAATTTAAGCCAGAATGACACCAGTTGTAGGTGTATGATAAAATAAGTATTGGTTGATTTGTACAAAGGTTTTATTGTCGGTATGATTGGTTTCAATATTGTTTTTCATGCACATGCAGCCATGTTGCTTCTTTCTCCACAAATGAAAGATATCACAGCGATTAGAAATCTCCAACTTGAAAATTACATTTAGAGAGGTTGACTGTTTTTTTCCTCGCTTGGCTGCTCATAATTACAGTCTGAGGAAGACGAGGACAATGCAGCTCCAGACTCATGTTATTGTCACTTTGGGACGATTCGAACATGATCCCACTGTTACGATTTACCAAGTTAGCACCAGTGAATATACAAATAAAATACTGCAGTTTAGATAATTGTAAAAGAGCTCCGAGCAGCAGAAACAAGTGATGAGGGTCATCCTCAGTGCAACACGCAGGAGTGTTTCTTTTATTGATGCAGGAACACAATATGCTAAAGTGTGAGTTAGAAAACATGTCCACTTGTGTGTGTCTTCACACATCTCTTGCTTTTTTCTAAAAGCTGTATCTAAGCCAGTATGTATTAGGTGCTACAGTATGTAACACCTTTTGTTCTCCAAGTGGTTGAAAGACGATACTATACCATTTCCACACATACACAGGCCAGAACAAGCTGTCTCAGCTATGTTCCAGAGCTTTCTTTGTTGTAATTATTTCATGTTTCCTCAGGCACTAAAACTCTTTAACAGCACACTAAAGCCTGTGTTCTTTTCTTTGGCACCATCACTTTTCACAAGTAACATTACAAGACAACACCTGCAGTAAGGAGCGGGTATCTGTCAGCGCACATGTGCATCTTAGGCTGGGTCTCTTTCATCCGTCCCGTCCAGGGAAATATAGAGAACTACTTTCCCTTCAGCTGTATCTGAAAGTAGATCAAGTTTCTTGTTAGGAGCTATAACGACCTGGCTGACATTTGCAGGAAAAATTAAGGCAGGACACTGCAGGGACAAACATCATTTTTTTCATGCACAAGTTAATTTTGAGGTTTTGGGCTGCTTTTTTTTTTTTTAAACTTGTAGAAAGAATACAGCGAAAATTCATACTTTAGTCCACATTTAACCACATCTGCATATTTCTCCAAGGGTCACCCGGCTGCACTATGATCATTGATTTTATTTCTAAGAGTGCGATACTGTTGTTGCTGCATAATATGTTCTATATCTTCTTTGTGTCTGGGCAGTTGAGTCCGAACCTGAAGATTCATGATATCTTTGAAAAGTATCTGCGTAATACTTTACAATACTTTCTTAATTGCAATTTGAAGATATTGCATAAACCGTAATGAAAACTAATGAAAAAAATAAAAAAAAATTTGGATTTTTGTCTGTCCTTACTCTCCGGCATTACACTTCACCATGAAATGAAAATGATTAGAATCACCCAAAATCTTATTTTTTTGTGTTATTGAGTGACTTTTTCCAAATTAGACAAGTAGTATTCATATTTGTATATATTTATTCAGATAAACTTTTCTTCCATGTCCCCAGGTTTTCATGCTGTCCTGATACTTTCACACAAATCACATGATCAACCAGAAGCAGCATCATTGACTCTCCTGAAGACCAGCAGTAAGTTCTCTGTCTGTTTTCTTTATTTTCGATCATATTGTCAGTATAACCGGCAATCTCACCATTCAGTCCTGTTGCTAATATGAAACATATTCCTTTTAAGAAAATGCATAAAAAATAATTAAAATGCCCTTAGATTGGCTTTTACATATCTTGAATTAACAGTGTGTGCTGTGATATACAGTGATGCAGTGCTAACCTGTCATATAAAATTCAATGCAGTTTGGCCTTTCTTCCTTGAAAGCCTTGAAAATGCACTTAGTGCAGTTCAGACTTTTACAGAACGGTCGGGTACGAGTAAATCTTAACACTTTAATAGAAGAAAAGCCTAATAGAGATGTTATATAGCATTTCTCAAGTGTTGTACTCCAATGCAGTATTGACTGTTTTAATTGACAACATCTGTAACCTCAACGACCCCACATCTCCAACAATTGACTGCACTTGTGTGTGTGTATACATTTCTGTGCGTGCGTTTTCTTTTATGCCACCTACACACCTCTGGATTAGCTTTTTCGACCGCGCTGACCCAGCTGAGATCAGGGTGGGAATTCAATGGCCCAGTGGGGAGCTTGTGTATTTATTTGTCTCTGGGCTTGTCTGAGTGCCTGAGTGCAATCCCCTCTCATGTTATTTCCAGGTAGCATTTCCTGTGTTCTTCTCAGTGTGTATATGTGTGGGTTGTGCGACTCATGTGTGCATGAGAAACTGAGAGCGACTTGGTAGCTGTAATGATTAATGGTGGAAACTTTCAGTGCTGATTCCATTCGGATAATAGTAGCCAGGCGGAAAAAAAAAAGCAATCTTACTTGTCGCTCTGTTCTGCACAATTGATCCAAAAGAAAGGGGGAAAAACGGTGAAAAGCTCTCAATTTCTGAGCCTGTGTTTTGATTCTGTTACAGCACACACTTTTTCCTCCCTCATAACAGATCCACGTGAGCTCACGGGTCCTAAAGAGAATAAACCAACCTTGCGTTGACACTAACTCGCAGCAGCTACTTTTATATTCCAGGCTGATTGATCTGGGCATTCAGCATCTGGCATTTCCACATTTTTCCCTTTCTAATTAGCTGCTGACGCTGACATAATTAGTTACCACAGATGGACCGAGGATGTCTGGCTGACACTATCTCACTCACACAGCCTCGCGGCGCATTTACAACTTTGCATTGTGACACCGCTCGCAGGTGTTTAACTCTGGACGGCCTTTCTGTGCTCCAGATCATGTCAGTGCACGGTGAACAACAGCTGCATTAATATAACTCCCAGCCGCTGTTCAAATCCACCATTTATCCAGCATCAATAACAAAGTCTGTAGAACATAATGGCATCAGATGGGAATATTCTGCCACATGCATTATTTTCTTTGTTGCATTGTAATGCGTTTTACTTATACAAACACCATTTCATTATTTGACTTTACTCAAGCATTGCGCCCACCAGCACAAATCAGATGAAAACACCTCTTTTTATACATTTCTGTTTAGACTTTATGTGAAGCTCATTTTCACCTGGACGTGACAATGAAGATGTTAGCAAGCTTACAACATTCAGCAACACGTGCAGCTCACACTTAGATTGATTTAACTTAAAGTTCCTTGATATTTTCCTTCGTACAGCGCCCAGTGTTGGATTTAGAGAATCTATTTGCAATAATCATAGCCTACAGTAAGCCCTTCATGTCCTTGATGTTGCATTGCCTTCAGCGCTCAAATACATTTTTCTGTGCACATGCAAACTTTGAATGTGTTTCACCTGCAAAAAATATTTTAACTGCACTATTCTCTGCACCTCCACCACAACTTGCTCCAATCAAAAGAACTCCAACAATAACCTCTGCATTTTGTTTTTGGCTACAGTTAAAATACGAGGACATTTTCAGTGAATTTGAGTGGACTCACCCTCTTTGTTTTCCCAAAAACTGCTCAGTAAATTCACTTTAAAGCAGGGTCCTCCTGAACACGATTGAATTGGACATTTCAGTAAATCTGTGAAGGAAGAATTTAATCATTAATGTAATTTCGAGGGTTCAAAAATGAGGATATGTACAGTGTGTTGCACACTGTAATTTGAGTTGACAGTAATGTGCAGTGAAACTACTTCAAATCTAATATGTTTAGAGGAACATTTAGAGCAGCTGATTAGCACACCTATTGTACATATACTTTTTATAAAGGATGTGGACTTATTCAGTAATGTCACATATTCAAGACTTAAATAATATATACTGCGTGATGTATTTTTGCTGTATGGTAACAGCAGATCAGGTCTTAATTGGTAAAGTGCAAATTCCATGAACTTTTTAGTCTATAAAGAAAGAAGTTAATGTGCTACACGCCCCGCACACGAACTGTACTTTTTCTATTACTTCAGTCATAGTTGTACTAGTACTATTTCTCACAAAGTGTAACGTTCACATCACTGTCAGACAAGAAAGGTTCAACAGTTCAGCAGCAAGACACCATATGTACACTAATCTGCTAAATACGTGCCTGCCATGGTGTTAACTTGTTCAAATAAATTAGCCCTCATTCAAAAATAGAATTATTTCCTGACATTTTCTGTACTTAATCTGTTGAGTCTTTACTGTGTGACAGACTGAACTGCATTTTCTTGGCAAAAGAAATGTGCTAAGAACATTTGTTTTGCTGCCTGGAAATGAATGCAAAAGATGGTTAAAAACACGTCACAAGTATAATATGTTATCCAATATGAAAAGAAAAACAAACCAAGGGAACATGGTGCCTTGGCATTGTATTGTCATACATGCATGTCGTGGACACATTGTAATATTTGTAAGGTTGGATATGCATCAAGAGAATGCATGGGGTTTAAAAGAGAAATCAAGAAAGGCACACATACTAAGCCAATGCAGCACTCCATGATTAAACAAGCTGGAACAAAAGAGGAAATCAATATTCATTTGAAAGCAGTGCTTTGACAAAAAAATACAAAAAATGATGTCTATAATCAGACAAAAAATCTGTTCTAAAGTTGGAAATGCCACTTAATTTAGTGTTTAATCTTCTCAGTAAGGAGACATGAACAGTCAAACCGACTACAGAGCAAATCTGCAGAACAAGAAATGAGAACTCAGACAGGTCTCAATGTCAATAGAAAGGGTATTTCAAGTACTGAACACTAAATCCACTGCTCTGAGTTATGGAATTGAAAGTGAAAATGGCAAAAGTCTAAAAGCCGTCCTTTTCCGAGTATTACTCATCTCATCGACTTCTCCTTTAGCATCAAGTCTGGCTCTCAATGGTGCTTCGACTGACCTTTTTTCCTGATGAAAAAACAAGACAATAAATATGTAAGTTAAGAAATAAATAATTGACGTTCCTTGAAAAGGAAGCAAATGATATCAGTGTAAACTTTTATGGTCTAAAAAGGATTCTGTCACTGAGAGAAATCTCAACAATTGAAGACCACAATGCACGTTGGCAAACTTGTTTTTAATGAGGACTTGGTTGACTCAATAGTGGCCAGACAATTAGAGCCAAGGCAGCCAAGAACCAAGGCTCTAATTGGCTGCGTTGAGATCTGTAGTGTTTTCTTGTGGCATTGTAGATCACACAAACCCTAAAAATATGGATCAAAACACCATCCAGTTCTTTCTTACAGGATTTCATTGAAGGCCATGAAGTTGTTTTTGTGCTGTAACTGTAAAATGGAACCAACAGTCACATAAGACTGATGCAACAGATGGCACTAGCTTGGTTGTGGTGCGGCAGTTTTGCAATTGCATGGCCAAAATCATGTCTTTTCAACCATAACTTGGTTAGAACTGAAAATAAAAATGGTATTAGCAGACTCCGCCAAAGCCAATGGTGCATTTGCATGCTCCTCACATAGTCCCATTTCCAGAGTTAGTCAGTAGTTTTAGTTTTGTTTATATTGTTTTAATGTTGATTATAGCTGTTTCCAGTATTTGCAGGACAATAAGCAAAGAGAATGTCTCAGATGAACAATTAAATGTTACTATTTCTGATATTTCAACAAACTCAAATACCCTATTGTGTTTAAACAAGACATTGTTAGCTGTTTCCAATATGTGCATGACAAGGGAGAGCAGTGTCAAGGAAAACAAACATTTATTCATCCTATAACATCTTTACGGCCATTCTAATCCGCTCTGAAATTTAATCGCCAGTGAATTAAGTAAAAAAAGAAGAAGGAAAAAGACTCTTACAAACACATAAGCAATCATAACTTTTATTTATACCTAACTTGGCCAAAATATGACTTAGGCAATTATGCTATCAGGCTAAAAAATATGCAGTAAGGCAGGATTACCCTTTCACAGTTTATTTCATATGATAAACGTTAACTGTTATATTTTAGTTGATTGAAAATGACGTTCAATATTTGGTTGGACTTAAGAAACTCTAATGAACGGCCACTTATTTTGAAGAATGAAGTCCCCTTTCTCACCAAGTTAAGTGGCAATTAGATGGTAATTTAGCATGTCTCAGAGTTCTGATCCATTCTGCAAAAAATGATGATGGTGACTTGGTCCAAAAACCAAGAGGTCGACATCCAAGACTTCCAAACCAAACTCCACAAAGAAACAGCTGATGTCATGGTGACTATGTCCAATATTTGTATACAATCCCATGGTGTGGCCTCTAAAAATCTGCTCAGACCTATTATGATTTCCTTGTTATCCGGAGCAGCAGGCACATTATCAAGACACTGCGATATTAATTAACTCATCACAATGTATCACTGTCACCGAGCCCAGAATGCTGAGGCCAGTGGGAGAGAGGCTAGCTTTGTGTTTTTCACTTGAATCCTGCTGACTTAAAAACATAAATAAGTCAAATCGGGATTAGCACAGTGATTAAGCATTAAAGTAAAGGTCAGCACTGGAGGCTGCAGAATGTTCTTCCACTCATGAATCCACAACTAACAGCATATATCCTGAAGGAAAAAAAACAAAAGTTTGGAACAGTTTAAAGATAATTTAAGCCATTATTCTAAGGTCTGTCTGACAGATGTGGCCTGATGGGAAACACTTAAGGACAAAGCATTGTTCCAAAGATGAATTGTGTTCAATTAAAATGCTTGTTCTATTGCTTTTAACTTCCGGTTTCCTCAAATAGCTGCATTTTCACACACATCATCCAATTTAATCAGAAAAGAGGAGAAACATGACAATGATAAAGCAGGCAGCAATATATTATTCATCCAGCACCATCTATGAATCATTTCATTTAAAGTCAGAGATGTAATTTTGTTTTGAGGCAAAACTACACAAGAAAGACCATGGAAGTATGCGGCAAAGACAAAATAATATCAGCAGATTACAGCAGAAAGCTCCTGCTAATAGATCACTGGCAGTATTTCAATGGACAAAACGATTTTCAGAAGGTTGTCAAGTCCAAAGTTTTTCTGTGGCAGAATTTAAGTTCTACCGTATTTTAAAATACCCCCAACCCGCAAAAAAAAGTCAGTTTTACCTTTTTTCTTTCCAATAGAAGCTCAGTGGGGTTAAGGTCTGCTGACTGCAGAAGGAAATCCTTGCAAGTCAGCTCTTCCTGAAGACTTCAAATAGACGCAGCATGGCTTTGATGCATGTTTAGGCTTACGGCATTCCACTGCAGAATAGAGTGAAAGCTCTCTTTGGTCAGTGTGGAGTTGATCCTTTACAACATTAAGTATTTCACTCTGAAACAGCAAATACATTCTTTTCGTTTTATATATTCTTAACCATTCCATTAACCTCTCATAACCTCCTGCGAATACTTCTTTAACCTCAGATTCATCATTCTCCACCACAAATTTCCCACATTTTCTTTTGGTGGCATAGACCTTTGTTGTTGTCCCAAAAAATATCGAGCTTAAATGAAAGAGTCTGTCTTTCTGTATCCGTCCGTCTGCCTGAATGCTGGACTGATTTTTCAAAGACAATGTGTCATCACAGAACAAGGCCAGGGGCACTGAAAAGTACTGACCTTTATTTGCTCACCTGTCTGATTCAAATGAATACAATCAGCATCTCATCTTTCTAAGATGGAAGGACCCCCAAACTACTGAATTCCTGATGTTGGCAGGTGGCACCGTGTAGGGTAGCCTCGGCCACCAGTATGAAAGGGTGAATGAGTGCAGTCTGTAGTGTAAAAGCGATTTGAGTGGTCGCTAGAAAAGTGCTATATAAGTGCAGACCATTTACCACCTTAAATCTTTCCTTTCAACATTTTAATCCCTGATCTGTCCTTGCTTTTTTTGCAGTTATGACTATTTTACATTGGATTAGTGGACTTTGCTGCACATTACTTCCTCTCAATTCTAACCCGACCTTTTAATTAACCTAGTAACAACCTGTATTAATGCATCCAATCAACTGCTAGCGTTGAAACAAATTAGTTTAAACTCTTCACGGCGTTATCCTAAACCAAATGCCCAGAGTTGAATTGTGACCTTAAACTCAAAAGTCAAATGGAATCCTGTATTTGGATAAATTTTATAAAATTGGTATGAAGTTGTTTGGATGGGCCGTTTTCAAGAAAGCTTCAAGGCCAAAAAATTGGCCCGATCCCAACAGGCATTTTTAACAGGCACTGCACTCATTAGGACAAACAAATAAAAAAGGCATGCATTGGCAGGAAGCTCAAGGAGGATATTTAGTCATCTTTTCAAGCCAGACAGGCAAGAAAACATTGCATCCTGGATTACTTTTGAGCATTTAAAAACTCGTCCTATCACATAACTTCACTGAAGGATATTAAAGGTGACATTGAACCTAGTACCCACATATCACATGCTGTACCAGCCCCACTCAAATCATTCACAACTCTGCAAGTTCTGGGGACTCGCACATTTCAAACACCCGTGGGCTGTTTCTCAACCCTGTGTGAGCAGAGCCGTGTCAAGTGTGCTCAGCAGCCACAGCTGGGAGAAGAGACAAATGCCTTCAGTTTCCAAGAGCCAAAAAAAAAAAAAGG
>CAFUXE010000014.1:571039-590365 GCA_903364295.1 Serranus cabrilla | reverse complement strand
TTTTTATAGCCTCAGAGGTGCCAATGAAGTATTTTAACCATGTACCTTTGGAAGGTTCAGCTTCAGAGAGAAATGTATGCAGCATCATTCTGCTTTTTGTCATTTGAAGCAACACTTCTTTGAAAATTACCACAATAATGGCAACTAATGAGCACAAAGTGTCAGTGCCTTTCACATTCTGCCTTTGCAAATGTACCTTGACTTTCAGATGCAACCCCGAGACAAGAACATAAAGGTTTCCATCCCGACTGAACACTAAAGCTGCTGATGTCAATGTCACTTCTTTGACTGAAGATGTTCTCAGCAGTGAATACAGCAGATGCAGTGTGTGAGCAGCACATAAACCTGCATAAACTCAGGCCATAATGACTCATGGTTGATAAGTGCTGCTCTAGATCAGTGGTACTTAATCTCAGTCCTGAGGACTTGGTACTCTTTTATAGGCAGCCAGGTGGTGAATGCACTTAATTAAGTCAAGTGGAAATCATTAACGAGAGAAACACGAGAAATGAACCATGAAACGTATGCAAAAAAACTACAAAGTGACATGCTGTAATTCATTTTGACGACATATATATGGCATTCAAATTCATTGAGATTGTTGTATACAGTATGTTTTCAAACATGCTTTTTAAATGATGAACTAAGGTATGCATTTTATACTCAAAATAAGTGAACATTTGTGAAATTCCAGGCCAATACCCATGTTAAAATCATAATATATCTGTACCTATCTTCTTAATTAAACAGAAACATAGAAAAATCTCATTATGAAGATGTTTTGTGAAGGCACCAGTTTAAACCAATCTATATTGTGAAAAATACCATATCATCTGATTTTCACAGTATCCCCAAGTCCCAGCATATTGCAAAATGTTTAAAATGGTAAAATATCGTATTTTGACTTATGTTTGGTAATAACATGCCAATAAATTAACAAAATGAAAAGGCAAAAATATCCAACCCAAAAAATAACAAAAAAGCGAAAGAACTGGCAATGAAGCTAACCATATGCCAATATATCAATCTAATAACCTGACCCTGTTACACATGAGTTGTGACTGCATTGACTAATTTCTCTGCACATTTTGAAGATTTGCATGAAAAAAGTTTGATGAAAACACTAAAATTTGATAAAACTTTCGTTAATAGTTAATGCACTAAACGGGAAATGGAAACCCCTTCACCGAACAAGTTCTGACGTTGTGACCATTAAACTCCCATGGATCAGCTGTTTCCTCTGACATGAAAGAACTATTAGAAGTTGCCCAGTTGAATCCTGTCCTGAAGACTTTTACTCCTGAAGGCAATTTCTACTTTCTACTTCTTCTCCTGTTTACTGACGGATTAGCCTACAGCAATACATTACACTGCCATCTTCTGACCAAAGTTCGTTATTGCCCAGTTTGTTTATTCGCTCTCTTCATTCCAGTTGATGGAAACTTTCCTAATTCGAATTTTCTTTAATGTGACTTTTCCAATGTTTTCCTCAAAATGAACTTTGACTTCATTGGAAACACAGTCAAAATGCAGAGTGTATCTTGAAACTTGAGTCACACAACCTCTTTGAAACACTGCACACACACTCTCCTCTCACACAGTGGCTTCGTTTGGATCTCTTTCACTTTATTTTTGTCCAGCTTGGCAGCTTATCAGGAGGTGCAGTGCAGAGACAAATGTCCAGCTTCTTTGCCAGCCAGTTCACAAGTACCCACAGCGGGGAACGCCCTGCTCGCTGATAGTAGTCAGTGTTGAAGGATGTCTGTAAAACTGTTGGCGAACATTTGCACCTCAGCCAGTGGAAGGACCAGCAACTGCCGGGCTGCTTCTTCACACGCCTTGGAACTGGCACTTCATCGTGAACCTTTGAAATACCTGCAGATTAGTTTCACAGGCATCCTTTTTGGCATGTTGAGGTTGGAGAGGTGAGGAGAAGGGACATAAGAGCATGCTGGGCTGAGCGGTTGCTGTAGCAACAGACTGAGGAGGCTGATGATGGACCTCCAGTTGCCGGGGGAGTTTCCCTTGTGGAAATGCAACTGTTGTTTGTCAGTTTTAATAGGTTTTGTTGCTGACAATTGTGCTGATTTTTGTCCTCACCGTATAAAAGAAAAGATTTGTGGTTCTTTTTCCTACAAATTGGCAACACTGAACACAGCTCAGATTGTTTCATTCAGTCAATAATTTAATGATGAATCACAGTGCAGCTAAAATGAGTCATTGTTGTATACTATAGTACTATTATGTGTGTCTCTTGGTACATTTAACCAGTACAATGATTCTGTCAGTGTTACTACTATACAGTAGGATTCTGATTTCCTTGTTATGATAATAGATCTGAATTCAAAGGCAGTCTTGGGAGAGACATGATGATGACAGATTCATGGAAGTCTCTTCAGAATACAGATGTGGATGAGAACGTGTCAATCAACATGATAATGCTTGGCATGTATTTAATCTGAAGATGAGAACAGAAATAAAGGGCGAGCAGATAAGGAGCGCCACTGATGAAAATCCTCTGAATGGTCAGCTCAGCTGTGTAGGACCTGAGCATGGGCAGCGGTAAAGAGGCATTTGTGGAAGTATAATAGCAACCAATTCTGTGAACTCTCTGCAATCAGGAGGAATATGTTGTTGAAAGATTCCACTGTTTCTCAGCACTTCTGCTGCAGATGTAGTGTTTTTGTCTCATCAGCCGGCTCGCAGGCCCACAGACAAAGTGGGTGGCCGTTGCATCATCAAATGGCAAGATGCCACAGCAGAGCTCCTTGGTCATTCTGCCCACCCATGTGAAGTCAATAAAGCCGGAGACTGGGGCCGTCGCCCACATGGCCACTCCGGCTGGGTCAGCTGCTCGGGTCAGAGGGATCAGAGGGACGGCGCTCTGGGGAGCCGCGATCGCTCTGTTCTGTGAAAATATTCCTTTTGTTCTTGTGTTGCATGGCAGTCAGGGAGACGGCTGCTGCGCTGCTCGACTTGATATTAAAGCTGGGTGCGCATAGGAGTTCAAGTCAGCCTAGACAGTGGACTCCATTTGATGAGGGAAAAATACATTCCTCTGAGCCACTTCAGTCCAGCATCAGTTGTCTGCTGCTCTTCGTGACCATCTCTCATTAAAGACAAAAGAGAAAAGTATGATTTCTGTTCTTGAACAAGCTTTGTTTCAAGGTGCATCTTTATTATGTGAACTGTAACATTATTACAGTGCAGTGTTTCCCCTAGACATTTTTTCAGCCGTGGTGGTACCGAACGAGTGGCTCATTTTTTTTTTTTTGGGGGGGGGTGTAACCTTTTTTAGCACCATTATAATAGATATATTCATTAAACGCCTGGTCCTTTTTGTCCATTTTTGTCAGTAATTGTGTCAAAAAATTTGTAAATAATTTACACCCTTTTTCCAGGAGAAGCAGAACTTTTTTTACCATTTACCATTCTTATGTAATTAAATACCTAAAACTGTGTTTTATAAAAAGAAAAGGACAAAACAGAATTTAATTTTCTTCAACTTTCTTTTTATAAATTCTTGAAAAGTGCAGATTGAACATTTCTGAGATCAAACTATTTTACAACAACTCAGACAGTTTTACATTTCTGGAGCTTTCTGAGTCCATGTTACAGGTATATTTGTCAATAGCCAGGCGTTTTTTATTTTAGCAGTGGTAGTTCCTGAAACAATTCCTGTCCACCTGCAAGGAGTGCACTTTTTCCTTTTCCTTTCCATACATATCTCTTTGTAACACGACGACAGAAAACTACATCTCCTGTTCATGCTAAAAACGTGATGACAAAAGACATCACTTTTGAACGTTACATATATGTTTTTTTGTACCATTTTCAATTGAATATATGTTAATGGCCTGGCCCAGATGTTGCCCCTTTATTTCCATAGCGTTATGTATCTGTATATCCTTGTAATATTCTCAGAAGGAGGGTGTCAGTGTGGATTTCTTGTGACAGGATGGATCTCAATGGGACTGACTAGAATGAACAAAGTATTAAATATTTAAACCAACAGCAGCAGTTTTTAGGTGTAGTTAACCTGCAAATTTCCCTGAAAAAGCTGCAAAAAGACCTTGTTTGATAGGCAAAGCAGCTCTGCTCACATTGCTCCTTGATGCTCTCTGCCATTATCATTATTTGCTCTTTTTCTTTTTCCGCTCTGCGGTTCATTTGGCCACAAGGCTGTGCAATTAATATTAATTATTTTTGACAGCTGCCATTCCTGGAGCAAACACAGGCGAAACTGTGGCAGACTTTTAAAAGCAGATTGGGTGTTGTAAATTCATTATTTAAAGAAAACGATGTGGCCTGGGATGATCTTCGAACTTGCAGAGTGTGCCTGCGGTTAAAAATGGCTCTGCGCAAGGTCAATCATTCCTCTCAAGTGCTGTTCTGGGCTGAGCACCTGAACTTTAGTGTTTTGTTCACAGGAAGGATGGAGCTGGCTCACTCCTTTCTGGCACAGCAGATCCACTCTGACACAGTATTATATACAATCCTACAGGCTAGGGCTGGACAATACATCACATACTTTTGTATTCTGTAGTCATGACACAAGGTGGCTCTCTGTAGAGGGAAACAGACGGGATGGACTGAAATACTCCACACACTGATCTGAAATGTTTACGCATGTTTGGATGCAAAAGGTGAAGCCAAAGGATTCAATGGAACAATATGTGGATTCTGCTCTGCTCAGTCAGTCCCTAAATCATCTCTGGATATACATTTCAGTTTCAGAAACATTCTGTTTCCTTTTGTTTAACCATGACTCCAAAAAAGTCTAAAACAGAATGTACCTAAAACACATCTACAAGGAACAAAAAGTTAAGTGTTAAGTTTGTACATAAATTAAATATATAAAAGCAAACTATTGCATTCTGTTTGGTCTTTGTTTTAGACCATGTCCAGCTAAGAAATAGGAAAACATCAGAGGATGATTAGCTTTTTTTTTTAGACTTTTAAAAATGAATCTGCATTTTTATCCAGAGGAAGAATCCAGTTCTCTTAGGTCTGGACCTGGATCCATCAACCAGATTTCTGCTTGTGATACTGGAACACCAGAAATATTGGCTACTTCCCCATAAGTGGAAATCATTGCCCCTAACGGTTTCCGAGATAGGTCCCTACTGCTGAGAATCTAATGCTAACAATTAGGAGCGGATATACTTTTGTGTGGATATTTTTGCTCCATCTCCATCTAAAGTGATCATTAATTCAGACTGGATTTTATGTGCTGTGCACATTTAAACAAATACTTTATGCAAACTATATATTGGGCCTTAGTGGGCAGACTTGATGCTTGATTAAAGATTGAAAGTCGAAGGCCCTGAGTGAAAAGTAGAGATGTCTTATATTTTGCTCCTGATTCCAATCAAGAAATAATAACAGTGATTTTATAGAGCAACTCTGGCTCGCCGCTTTGTGATTCCTTGAGGCGTTGGACATCATTGGACATTCAGTTAACCAGTCACTCTAGGGCAGATGAAGTCTTCACATCAGATTCGGAAATTCTTGTCAATATGTGCATAACCTAACATAAATATCATGTCATTATACAGTGGTGAGCTCTGGTTTCTACTAATCATGAACATAACGTGCAAAGAGCAAACATGGGATTCCTAGAAAGAGTTCCAGGAGGGTGGGAATAATAATTGCAGTGTTCAGAGCTTCACAGATTTCTCTCTCTGGGTGTTCAATTCTGCTGCATCTCACCTCGAAATTACATATCAAACATGCAAACACTTTGATTTGAAAAGTAAAATACCTAAGGCCTCAGAAAACAATTCCATTCACTGTTTCCTGATCTAAATTCAACAAAGTGTTTTTTTTTCCAACTAGAGCAAAGCATTAAAAATTATATTTTGTAAATCATCTTTAGGGTTTCCTTCACAAGTTTTCCCCGCTGTGAGATAATCTGAGGGTGCAGTGCAATGTTATGTCCCACCATATGTGTTTGTTATTTTTTCTCTCATTAAATCTGGGTTGGGAGAAGAAGCCCGCAGTATCTCATGTTTTATTTATGGCGAAGATGTGTCGGCTCTGCTCGTCTTCAGCTCAGGCTTTTTGATCTTCTTTCATTAGAGGATGTTCAATATTTATCAGTGCGGTTTCCCATTATTCTGCCCATGGATAGGTCCGACTCTTTTACCACTTCAGAGTCGGGTAGCTATCATGGCTTTCTTACAGCACACATTTGTTAGGGAAATGATACAGTTATCCTTCTGAAATGCTCTTTCTGTTGGAAAAAAATTATTTCAAATATCTTGCAAGCATTTGACCAGAAGCCGGTGGGATTATTTGAGTATCATTTTCTTCTTTTCAGTCCAGTCCACATTATAAAATGCGCTTAATGGACACTTTAAGTTTTAAACCACCACCAATTTTGCCATATCTCTAAATTCCATCCCCCAAAGTTAACTCACAGTATTTTAACTTGTTTCCAACATCTCTGTGAGTCATGCAGTAAACATATAATACTTCTTAAATAATTAACCCTCAACCCGGCTCCCTAAAGTGAAGGGATGTTCCAAAGAATTCACATTTGTGTTTTTTTTTGTTGAATTTCTCAATTAAATGTGCAATTTATGGCCATGGATGTATTCGATAATGGTGATGTAGCTTAGCCGTGGAGCTAGCAGTCTGCCCCACAACAGACTCAGCGATGTATCTGCCTGTGATTTCTCCCTGCTGTGTGCACATGACATTGGATTATTTCTGTGTTTTTTGCAAAAATATTGCAAGATTCATACGTTTTTATCCAGAGTTTTAACACAAACTACATTTCTCGTAAATCATCCGATGCGGTATTTGTTTATCACCTACTACACAGCTTGATAAAAGAAAAGAATAGAAATGAAAACAGTAATATGCTCAGAAGGTCAGAGATACAGGGCCAGCTTGTCTTACCTCACGACCTCACATCGAGACTGTGGTTGTGTTCGGGTTGTCTACACCTCTCTGTTGTTTTTGTGAACCTAAGGTCACCTCTCATTGGTACAAGCTGTTGCTTTTCAGACTGCCATGTTAGCAATCAGACCCAGCTTTCCAGCCTGACAGCGTCTGATGGCCGGCTGAGGTCAAGCCTTTCAGCGCGTCACTGTGGGCCAAATGTAAAATTGCGATCCTGTGGAGAGATGTGAATGGAGTGCTGTATTAACAACTTTTTATATGACATGACAGACTGACGATTATTGGAGGCCACACAAGAGCCTTTTTTCAGCTCCCTGTGAATGGACAAAAGTGTTAAATGACAAAGTGGAAATGTACTGCACTTAGTTTTGGCTGCTTTGTGCCCAGCACTATGAATAAATCTAGTTTGGTTTGTCACAGTGACTCAAAAGTACAAGTTTTTATCTTTAGACTTGGATTATACAGTTGAATAAGGTCAAGCAAACTCCTTGAAAAATACTATATCTTTCTATACGGCTTTCTCAGCTGCTGACCAGTGCACCTTGACAAACAGCAGCTTTCTGGAGCACAGCAGCTGAACAATTTGGCATTTTGTCACCGAACGAGGATTACAGCGTTTTTATTTTGATAGTCCGACAGTCCCTGAGATTTTTATTTCACGGCCTTGAGATGCCACAAAAGGCATTAAAGTGGGGAGAAATGAGACTTGAAAGGTGTATCACACCATCCCCTGTTGCTTGTGGGGTGCTTGTGTAAAATGAGTCTTTTTACTTTTGATACTTTAACATTTTGATGCTGATACTTTTGTACTTTTACTTGTAGTGGAGTAATTTCACAGTGTTGTATTAGTACTTTACTTCTTAAAGGGGACGATTTAAGATTATGTAAGAGTGGAAGTTGGAATGGCATGTGGTCGGCTCAGCAGTGAATGCTGCAGACCTTTAGTCTGAACTATTTCAAGATCATTTAGTCTTTTGCGTGTGTACCTTCTGGTGTAGCAGATGGATAGATTTACACAGCTGAGGGACGTTGTATGTTGTAGGAAAACATTTTTTCACAATGCATAATGCAGAAAATGTTGCTTGGCGTGATTTAGAAATGTTAGTTTATAATGTTGTTATCCTGAATTAGCATCCTGAACAGCAATGATGATTATTTAGCTATTTATTGCATTATTATGTTATTATTGATGTATTTGTCCTCACAAATACACATTTGAATTAAGCTTTAACCCATAATCTCTTCCACTTCCCATGAGCTCACACTACTTCACAACAACATCAAAGTCTGTCCTTTGTTTAGTGGTGGAAAAGTATTCAGATCCCTTACTGAAGGAAAATGAGCACTCTGGAGGCTCCTGTCAGAATCTAAAGGCTTACAATAACAGCCTGACAAGGTAGTGTAGCGTAGGTGGCTACAACAAAGAGACTGGATGTATGTCGTAATGCATTTTATACTTCTCTCCCTCATATGGGAATATTTCCAGCCAAATTTAAAACATTTTCAACAACCTCTGAGAGTTGCCGGCAGCACTTGTGTGTGAATGTGAAGAAGATCGGCTTTAAATTACAATCAATAAAATTTATGGTCACATAGGCAGCCTCATTTCACTTTTACTGTCAGTGACGTACTGTAGCAGGTAAGTAGGAGATCAGCAGGAAAATCGAAAAGGGATTGCTGATATAAAAAAAAAAAAGCCTTGCCAGAGGACTTAAATCTCCCTGTCTCACTCATCCCTGTCCTTTCAAATGTTGAAAAGGAGCGGTGGAAGTACAAAGGGAGGTTAGACGGAAAAATAGATCCGTCTCTTTGCAGTAGGTCTCTGATGTCTTGAAAGACTTCTCTTGGAAGTTCCCACAGTAACTCCTTTCCTTTGCAGCTAAACAGATTTGTTGATTACCCCCAGAGACATAACTGTGCACCATAGAGGAGAGATTTTCCTTTCTCATATCACATGTCAGCTACTTTTTATTGCTGGAAAATGTTCACATCCAGTTTGTGCGCTTCTTCTGGGAAAATGGTGTCAATTATCATGAATTGGAAAAGTTGTTTTCATGGAATCACCAAAGCAGACAGCAGCTCCGTCAATATACACAGCAGCAGAAAGTCTTTTCAACATTGACTTTAATGAAAACAGTTGTTAATTATGAATAGTGTAAACTCATTTCCTGGTTCATTCAGTCATGAATAAAGAAATTAACACATTTATTCAATACATATATTTTTCTGTAATTAAATGCACAGTAAGTAATTGCTGCTTTTATTAAAAACAACAAAAGATGGCCTCATGAAGTAGCGTGGGTTCTTTTCATTGGAAACACAAGCTAAGGCAGTACAGTTTTATTCTCACATTATGTCCTTTCACTGTAATGAAATAGCTGCAGGTAAAATTAGGTACATGACATGACTGATCAGCTGTTTCCTCTGACATGAAGAACTATTATCAGTTTCCCAGTGGGATCCAATTCCTGAAGACTTCTCTCCATTTTCTCTCTTTTTGTTGTTGTTTTCTCTCTTCTTCTCCTGTTTGCTGATGGATTATCATACAGCAATATATTACACTGCCACCTGCTGACCAAAGGACGTTACTGCAGCTTTGTTAATTTGATGGAAACTCACTTATTCACATTTTCTTAAATGCAACATTTTGAAACTTTGCTTCAGAATTTGCTTCGACTTTCATGGAAACGTGGTTTGTGACTTACAACCACATGCTTATTTCAGTAGATATTTCTACAACACATAACATTATTATTATTATTTCATGTTATTTAATGATATTTAGAGATTACTTCAAAGCTAGATGGCTTCTCTGAAGTCTGTTGATAAGAAATGGATACTCTGCCTAATTAGGAGCTGTTCTGAAAGACATATGATTAGTTAGGTTTCATTTTATTTTCTAATCTTCCCAGTTAGAACTTGATAAGGAGGAGAATTTCATTTAGTGGTTCAGCTGAAAGTTTATAGCTTTCGGGATTGAACTACTGGTTCACGGGGAACAGCTTGTTATCATTTAGCCGCTCTCATTTAATATACAATATAGCTTCAAATGAGATTTCATCGACGAAATCGGAACAGACAGGGCCCTTCTCCATCTTCATCTGCTAACACACACGCACATTAAGAAAATCTGTATTGTTTTCAATATCGCTTCTCGTCCACTCAGCAAGCCAAAGAGGGGTCAGTTGGAATCTAATGAAACCGCAATTTCATATGACAAATTGAGTCTCGATACCAAAAATTCAATTTAAGCATGAGGGGGCTTCGATAGCTGAATGTCTACAGATGATTATGTCATTTCCCCGCGAACCCATGAGACCTAGCTGATGTGATTGGATTTGAGGGAGCGGAGATATGCAGCCTGCTGGAAGCACTATGTTAGTCTCTCATATAGAACTTTTTTTATTGGACTCTACTGGTTGCTTCCCAGGTTTGATTGTCTGTACATGTGTGAGTGAGTGCATGTGGATGCATTAGCATGCATTGGAAAATTGCCTGAAAATAAGTGGATTTATAAGACTTATTGCACAATAATCCCCGTGATTAAATCAAGAGCGAGTATGATGAGATGCAAGACTTGATAAGCAGCTGTAGAAGAACCCTAAAAACTCAAGCAACCCAAGAAAAAAAGATAAGCTTTGATTTAAATAGCCTGCGTGTTGTATTCTACTGTATATTAACATACTTCTGACAGTTTGCCATTTATTTCGACAAAGCTATCACAGCATCCATACAGGAAATGCTCTCTCCTTCCTGGTTCTATTCTTCTATACATATTGACTATTCTTTGGTCATGATAGATGAGGTCTATTTGTAGTCTCAAGTGATATTTCTTTCGTGAGCTATTTCTTGGTCACCACCAGTTAAGATGACAATACTTTCCATCACAGTTAAGTAGATGTGTAAATGCAATGAATCACTTTCCTCACAACATCCAGATCTGCTCTATACAGGTATAAAAAGATATAGCAAGCCAAGTTGACCTTAGTTTTGTATCATAATGCCAAAGGGAAAAACATGACAAATAACACAAATCGAAAAATTTAGATATGTCATTTATAGAAAATACAGAGATTATGTGGAAGAGTAGTGAAATCCTCTACAAATGGTTCCTATCAATATTATAGCTGTAATAATAATGTATGCGAATATCTGGCTGTAAGGGATTGTTTGCCGAGTTTTTTGTTGTTGTAGTTTTTTTTCTGCCTGAATGGGCGAAGATGCAGTTAGAGCCACAGTAGTAAAGAGAAGAATGCACTTGTGGCTGGTTGCAAAAATAAGTTAAATTTTATAGAAGTGATGGTTTATTATTTTTTTTATGCTCTCAATTGCAAATTTCAAGTCTTCTTCAATACATCATGATGCCCTTTTTTTTAAAATGATGGTCCCATTTACAGTAGAATAGAAGATAATGGCTACATTGCATTAAACCAAGACGTCAAACTCAAGGCTAGTCTGTGGTATGAATGGCAGATAACAAAGAGGTAGAATAGAAAAGCCAGAGTTGCATGTTTGATTTCATGATTCAAATTCCAGACCACACATGTAATATATTCCGTTTTTATTACAGTAAAGTTGCTCTGAGCACAAGAGCTGTTTTGGTGGATCATGGTGATGCAGAAAAATTGTCAGCCATCTGTATGTGGATACAGCCGTACTATTTGATGCTTTATTGCCGAGGTCACACATCAGGAGCTCATTCTGACAGTCAATATCTTGCTTTGCTTTGACACTTTTCAGTATAAATCCTTGCTGAAACAGGGCCTTGAGTCTGCTCCAGCATACATTAAGAGGAAGTCATCCCAGACACTCACATTTGTCCCCACAGTTTCCAATCAATCTGACTTTGAAATGGAAAAAGGAGTCCAGGGAGAGCAATCAAAATCCCCACAGAAAGCTCCACGAATGGGCCCGACTCCTGTGAGGTGACAGTGCTAACCACTGAGCCACCACCTGCTGTAAAAGAGTCAAATAACTTCTAAATCATTCTTGCCTCAACACCTGAAGACTTCTCCTATCCTTTTATTTTTTACTGACACAGCAGATAGGCAATCAAACAGTCCCTCGGTACATTGTGTTTTTAGAGGGGTCTCCCTGCTGTACAGAAAGCTCACTGCACATTTTAAAGCACTTTAAAGAATAGGTGAACTGCCCGACCTCCACCTCCACAATTAGTTTTGCCTGATGCAGCGCTCCCTTGTATTGATCCAGACTCTCAAGCGCAGGCGGAGAGGGAGTGGATGAATGGCTTCGCCCTGCTTACTCGTTCTGATCTCTGTAACCATGTTTGGCTCAGTGGCCCAGTGCTTTTCTACAATTACATTTAGAATTTGTCAATATACATATCCTTCTTTTTCCAGTGAAAAACATGCATTTTACAAACCATATGAACTACATCATCGGACTAATCCATTTTTTCACACCTGTTCACACGATTATGGCTTCAGAACACTTTGCCTCCTCTCACCGTTGTTTTTCCAGCCTGTTTAATTGCATATTTTATTCAGCGACTGTCTTCGTGCAAGCACAGCACATTATGTGGTGACTGGAGGATTTTGTTTTTTTTTACTTCACCCTTCCACCCCAGCACCTATAAAGTACTAATGCTCTTGTTGTAATGTAGCCAAGCAAACAGTGCATTAAGTCGGAGTAATTTTGGTGGAATTTTCTTGGCTCCAATAGCTTAAAGATAAACAACAAAGTCCAGAGATACAAAAGTAAAATAAAACTGCATGTATTCATTCTGAAGGGCATTTACTTTGGAGACCACACACTTTCCACAAAGTGAATGGCAATAACATTATTTTCTCAATGCACTTATTTATAAGTGTTGGGTGAATGTAATTCTTTCATAATTAGTGCTTGAATTGTTGGATGTTGCCATCTAGTTGAAGCATTTTAAAATAATTATAATTTTAACATCCTTAAAACTAGCACATGTGGGCACTTTAGCCTCTTATCCAGTCAAGAACAAGTCACAGGAAGTGAACGCCCTATGATTAGAAAAAGAAACATTTTCAGTGCCCATGGCAGCATCTCGTCCTCCTATACCACTGCCTTTCAGAAGATGTGTTATTTTGAAGACAATCAGATAAAACAAGCCTAGAATAATTATGAATTGATATATTATTTTCATTTCTTTCATCAAGGACTTGCATTAGTCAGCCTCAAGTCTGAAGATGGAGCCAGAATATTTCGGGCAAAGCGATGAGTTTCATTTTCCCAGCCTCCGTCTGAGAACATTAAATGAGTTACATTTGATACATGAATGAAACATCAGTACTCATTTGATTGAATGACATATTTAGACTTGGGCCACTAATTAGGAAAGCACTGGGATGATGACAAAAGCCCTTCAGCGGCATAATCACCTATAATGAGAAGGCCTCTTCAGATGGCCTGAGAGCCGGATTATGGCTTCTCTTTATGGAGTCATTGAGAAAAAGTGGCAGTTGGAACATGAGGCAGTGAACAAGAGGCCACTTCGGCTTTAGTGTGGATTTTGATTTGACATATTCAGCCTATAAATGTTGCTCCACCAGAGATGATTATGAACAGAACATATTTCGTCATCCTTCTGTTCAGGAGCTGGAAGAAGTTTCAAAGGGTTTTGCACACTTTCAGCATCTCATTGACATTCTCAGCTAGAAGTCGTATTTACTTTAAAATGCACCATGATAGTCCATTTAACAAGAGAACACGGCCATAATCACAAAGTATCTAATCTCACTGCTCAAAGTTCTCCTAAATGGCACTAACGGTTCCGAGCTAAGAGTTTTCTTTTAAGATCAATTAATGAAGCTGCTGTGAGCAACTTTCCCCTAATGGAAGATGTCACAAGCTCAGACAAATGGCAGGCTTGACTTGTTTGCTATTGAGCATGCTTCATGAGTGCACTTCACTGGTTGATAGATGGCTGTGTCTCAAAAGCAAGAGGCACAAAACGTAATTTATAAAACAGCCAAACAACCAACGTTTTATGAGGTTATTTGGTATTTTTCTAATGTCTTTTGTTCTGTTACTAGTGTCCTGGTTAATCAGAACTAGAATGTTTATACCGTCATGTCAACAAGATACAAGATTAAAAAAAATGTCTTTTTAACATATGCCTTTAAGAGAAACCATTCTGTGGAATAATATTTGACTTATTTCAAGGTCAGACAATTGATGATGACTTGATGTCTATAACTTATTAGTTGTGTTATTGGCAGCAATTCCACAATAAAGATAAAAAACACATTTTACCACCATGACCCACATGACAATACAAGGACGTGTTTTTAGAACCCCAAATCCATTCATTTCCCAACAGGTGAGCAGCAAATCTCAGTAGGTTTCAAGCAGCAACTACTTTTTAACTGTTTTGCATTTCAGTGAAAGTGGGCCCTTTAACCACACCAAACTTTGAGAGGTTTAGGAGCTTTCTTAAGAATAGTGTCACCTGCTGGTCTGCAAGTTTTGTCTAAAGGAGAAAGTTTTAGAACACAGAAGAAGCTGAAATAAATAATAGTTTGCATTATGCTCATAGGCTGCCTTCCTCCCTGCTGCATTTAATACTTTTCATGTCGGCTACATGCTGACAAGCTGCAACCACTGTGGAGAGAAAACACAAATGCTCAGCTAATTGCATCTCCTTTTCATGGATATAAAAATTGGCTACCTCGAGCAATTGCTGCTTTAGGTGCTAATTTCCTGATGGAAGGTTGATGGCATGGGAGGAAATGTCTTTAAGTAGTTATTATAGAACATTATAACCTGTGGCACCACGTTAAAAGTCTTTTAAGTCAAGTGGGTACAATCTGAAGCCTAAGTCTTCTGCAGTTGCAATGGAGGTTAATAACTGCAGTTGCCAGAGCAAGAAAAACACCTTTACAGGGAATCTTTGCAGTTCAAAAGAAAAAGCTTGTGTGTTTCTATAATTGATTTCCCTTTATTTGAAACATGCAAACTGCAGCTGAATGTGTCCCCAATCTGCTGTTGAATCTGTGATTTGTAGTTATTTTGGAATTAAATCCATATTTGTCATTATTGTTGTGATGGCAAATAAAACTTGGATTATTCACATGAGACAGTTGTCATAATTCTGGTGCTGCTTGAGCTCTGTATTGCCACCATTAGCAAACAGCACAAACAGGCAACAATGGAAATGAAAGCCAAACAGTCGACTTGATTGGCATTCAGGGAGATTCCTCAATTTAGTCATGACAAGTGTGCTGCAAACAAGTGGGAGAAGCGCAGCAACCAAAATGGATGTGACATTTTTTTGTTATTGTGACTGTGAGCACACATGCGTCTTTTCAGCTTGGCTGTCAGCTTGTGTTGGTGTCAGGTACGAAGGGTGACATCCTAAAACAAATGGGAACAGTCAACCAGACAATGAGACGTGTTCGGAGCCGAGGCTCTGGTGTGAACACAGCAATATGTGCTGCTTTCTTCTTCACGGTATTTATTTGCATGTGCTTTAATTCTGCCAGCACAATATTTCGAAGCCTAGTGGTAGCTGCTGGTCTGTAATCAGTATTCAATGGACACAGTTGCATCTGATTTTACTTGTGAGAAGATTAATTTGCTGGTACCACTGGGTAGAGGTGTAATATGATTGGAAATATTGTGCCTGGTCAATGAAGAGCATATGAGCAAATGCTCAAATGGATCATTTTGACAAATGCTCATATGTGTTGTTATGGGTGGTATTGTGAAAAGGTCTATTCTCTCATTTAGCTTGAATATCTTGTTGCAAAAATGGAAATGTTCCATCAGGAATGTGATCAGAAACAGAAGAAATCCGTCACAAACTGATGTCAAATAGAGCAGAGAGTAGAAAACAAAAAATATTACACTGTTATTGCTGTCAGGGATTACTTAAACACACAGTTATCACATAATTTGAAACTTCTAAAAATAGGTCCGCTTTAATTTTCAGTTGTGCTTGACAATCATGTGGCATGTACTGATAGTCTGCTGAAGTTTGTAATTTTATTGTAATTAATAACAGCTACATTAATGTGACCTTTGGATGATTTCTCTCAGTGAAAGTTGTTTTTTCCGCTTACCCTACAACACATTGATTCTATAATGGAGCTCCCTGTGTTGGCTGATACATCACAGTGTGTGACTGTGTGTGCTGAGTTAAAACACTTCAAACTACTTTGCCGATTGTGGAGACAAGCCAAGGTTACCCAGCTGTGTCCAGACCTCAACTAAGTGCAGAGAGAAACCCAGCGAGGCTTAGAGGGGGCAGGAAGTTAGTAACGAGATTGGAGGTGAAGTGTAAAATGACCATAATTATGCTTTGATATTAAATCACCGTGTATAATTGAAATAAAGTTAGCACCACAACATCCATAATAGCAGCTATGTTGCTCAGTTTTTATAACCTAATTAGTTACTGTGCAGTTTGTAATTAGAAGTCAAGGTACACTACACTACAAAACTTTTTCTATTAGATCCCTAACATGTTCACAGCAAAATATTTTGTAAGCACATGGTCTAACTTACAGTAACGAGAGGGCCACACGACTCTGACATTGTTAATTGATTGTGATTGACACAAAAGTTGTGTGAGCTGGCTATAGGATTACAGCTCATCAATCACATGCCATGAAATAAACGTGTCATGAGTAATTAAATCTGGGAATCTGATCTGTTAAGACGCTTTTACAAACCACCACAAACTTTCTGCTCATACTGGACCAATCAGAGTGCATTTTATTTTGTAGTAATTCATGTTTTATCTGTTAAACAATTAATCTTTTATTTCTTAAAAATAGTCATGGGTTCTCTGGCGTCCTCCCACAGTCCAAAACTGCAGCCTAGGTTTAATTGATGACTCTAAATTACCCGTAGGAGTGAATGAGAGCGTGTATGGTTGTCTGTCTCTGTCTGCCTCTCGCCAAAAGCCAGCTGGGATTGACTCCAGCGTCCCACAACCCAAGTTCAGATAAGTGTTTAAGGATAATAAATGACTGAATATATATATGGACAGTATGGCCTAATCACAAAATATGAGATTTCCATAAATTTTTGATTGTATACATTTTGTCGCAGTCAATAGCATACTCCTTTAAATGATGGTTATGGCTATGCAAGGAAAGTAAAATGCTTACGCTAACAAGTTTTGCTCAAATCTTAAAGAATCTAAGTGGATATAGCATGAATTTATGTAACCAGATAGTGGCTTTAAATTAGAAGCAATCTGGAGGGGATAATTTCACACAAAAAGGAAAATGCTTGCATGCTGTAAAAATTGTGCTTATGGCCATAAAGCACAGCACAGTGCCCGCAATGCATATCGTGCAGCTGGTCAGGCAGCGTCTGCAAATGACTTGTGCACGTACTGTACAGTGTGTATCATATCGTTTGCACCACATAAGTGTGTATGTAATTCGTGGAGATTTTGAAGGTGCTGTGTGACATGTGTAATAGTGACTCTAACCTTGCACTGAGCACTGCACAAGCTGTCTGACTCTGTTTATTTCTTGAATCATATACATCTTTTAATACGCCTGGAGCCAGCAGAATACTTAACAAATTATAAGTCCCATTTTGCTGACGGCGTGTATTTCTCAATTAATACATGAGGTTAAAAAAAGACAACTGCAATGTGTGCATTTTTCATACAGTGTATATTACTGGTAATAATATATTATCATCAGAGATATGTTCCTCTAAATATTGATAGTCTCAAAGTGTCATAGCGCATGCTGGATTATCTATTAATTCATTTTGACTCTTCATATCGTATTAATAGAACTATGTGACTGGAATACAGCCACATCAGGGTTTTATTTATTAGAATGGACATGCAGTTCCTTGCATGCTTTAGCTGCATGAAGTGATCCAGATGTGGTTTATCAGGCCGTCAGTGTCACTGACTGGAATGCATTGGAACTACACAGTGGACACACTCTATGAATCATGGTTGACATACGCTAGACATCTAGGTTACCGTGAGTGACATGTGGGCTGATTGTTGGAAACGTGCACACGTGTTCATGCACCACTTGGCTGACTTGTTCTGTTCTTAAAATATCCTGTGTTATGACAGGAAATCCTTTATGTTGAATTAGTTTCACATTAGCCAACATGCTGTTTGACATCAGCCAGAGCTGTGAACACTAATCTAGTATTCTTTTTTTTTTCACTTTCGTGTTGATTATTATACAATATTACAGGATAAAATTATTGCGGTTGTGATACTGTGCCATAACTGTAAAACCTGGCCTCATAGTACTGTAAATCACTGGAAGTGCCCTATTTATCTACTACATGAATGCCCATTTTGGACCAACACAAACCTAGTTTGAGTGCTGAGCTGTTGCTGGTTCACAGTTGGTTCAAGTTGTGAACTGTCTCAGAACCTGTTTGCCCTTTTACAGGCTTGAGAGATTAATCATTACGTCTCTGTATATGTCTCTGCTTTCCGTAAGCATAATAGCAACAATGGCGGAGAACATCGTCTCTTTACAAATGTTGTTCCTGGCTTTGCGAGCCGACATTGGCATCCACACACGACTGGTACAACACATTTGTGCTGCTCATCTTGAATGTTATGGATGGCGATTACGTTCTTATTAACATTGAATGTAAGATATTTAAGTTAGCCTTTCTTGTAAGTTAAGGCTAGCCGGCTAATGTGGTCCATATCGACCACATTGCAGTTAAACAAATCCTTCACTAATACCTTCACTAATACCTCTTCAAAAGCCACATTTTGAATGGTCTTATTTGTATTACCTGTAGTATTTGCTACATTACCCCCAAAACTTTCAGTGATACTATTCTGTTTCTGCCCGTAAGTTTAGAAAACCTGTATCTGTATCTAACCCTGAGCATAAATGAGCCTCTACTGCTACCTCAGCCACAAGCCCACTCAGCACAGCCCCTTAGATTTTTTTTAATGCAGTGCAACATTTGCTCTGAAAACTTGTTTCAAGGAAAAACTTGGCAGTTTGGGAAATATACTTGTTGGCTTTCTTGCCAAGAGTTAAATGAAATTGTGTTTAGTGCTGGCTGTCTTTTCAAAAATAATGATACCAGCAGCCTTAAAGTGATACTGAAACCAATAGAGTACTTCATTTGATTTGACATTTGACTTCATTTGAGTTTTTTTCTTACTTAGTCGATACCCATCATGTGAATGGAAGCATTCAGCCCTGTAGAACGCCTTCACAAAATCTTTCGAACACAAACACACTACACACTGAAATGCCAACTCACTCATATACACCACACTACACCACAGACTATAGCTGCTGTGGCAGTGGGTTTAAGTTAATGAAAAGCCATTGTTATATACATATAATAATTAAATGAATGATGTTTCCCAGTTAAATTAGTATTTCTGTTAAATAATTGCCAACTTAATAGCAACCAACAGAATAATTCTGTTTTTTGTTTTTTGATTGATAGCTCCTG
>CAFUXE010000014.1:535159-566668 GCA_903364295.1 Serranus cabrilla | reverse complement strand
CTTTGTTTTGTACTGTTAAATTGTTTCTTTTCTTGCATATTTGAAATAAATTACTATCAAATCAAATCAAATCAAATCAAAAATATAAATAAATCTTGACAATAATATCTTAATTATAATTAAAAAAATAAAAACAGATTATAAATGAACTAAAGCTACTAAATGATTAATAAAACAAATATAATTAGTAAATAAATAGAATGGAATAGTAAAGTAAAGTAAAGAAACAAGCCTCACATTATAAAGTAAATTAAGATAAAATTAGAATATTTATAGTAAAAAAAGAAAATATAGTAAACTGCAGGATCTCCATTAAGTCTAACTATACAGCAGGTAATCTCTGTATGTATGTCCTTTGTTTATGTCAAAAACCATTCAGCAAGAGTATTTCTGAGGATCCAGGGACGTGCATTGTCAAATTTATTGCAATTTGGACATTTGACACATAGAAATACTATGAATTAACAAGGGTAGCAGCAGAGAGAGGGGTCCGGGCTCTGCAGACTGAGGCAACACGCCGACACCTCTGTCCACAGCAGGCCTTTCCACACGGCCCGGCTCATTGACTGCAGTGCACTTCTGCTGAATATACCAACATTCAAAACTCTTCCTCACTCTGCTGGAGTCAGGAACATGAGCTGGAAGCCTGCAGGAACAGCCCCACTCTGCCAGCAACTCAAGCTGTGTAACTTTTCAATACTAACTAATAGTTAGTAGGGGGCAGATGTAGTGATTTTGGGCTCCAGGCAAACATCATCTTCCTCTTACTTTTCATGTTTTCTCTTACTGGGTTTTTTATCTGATGGAAAGATTTGTTACTATTGATATTGACATTCAAATTCCTGCATTCAAACGTTAAAGTGAGCACTGAAGGAAAGGTATTATCAATATATTGCACTTAAATTTTCTTTAAGTCTGTTCATGGATGAATTTTTCATTATAATACTGGATAGTTTCATACATAATAATCCATCATATTCTAGTTATATTTTGTGAGTGCACATGTGCATACATTTAACTGCATTGGGGGCCTTTTGTAGGTTATACCATGATTTTGAACAGTAACATAAATCCATTTTTATCATGTATCATAATAAATCTATAGCTGTTTGGAGACCTTTTAGCTGCCTGCTTTGCTAAATGGTAAAGTCAGCCCTTTTGGTGTTTTTTCCTCTGAACCACCGTGTATTTCTGCTGTTTCTGACTGAAAGTGGCTGGGCTTTGGGTGTGTGGAGCAATGGCAGTTGGTGGTGGCAGGTGTGTTGCTGATGACCCAATAAAGCGCAGTGTCGAGTGCAAAGTAGTTTGGATAAACGGTTCTTGCTGCAATAGCCTGTTTCCACCAGGCATGTTTTGAATGAGTCCCGCACCAGTTTTCACAGTTCCTCTCCAGTAACTTTCATGGCAATCCAGTACTTTTCAAGATGTCACTCAAAGCCACACGTCATCTGAACGGTGCTGCTTCGGATGCTGCAGGCCTGTAAACTAAAAAAAAATATCAGAGGATCAGCAAAGTCATTAGGATTTATCCTCAGGGGACTGCTCAGTACAGAGTTTCATTGTGATCCATTCAATAGCTGTCGCAGTATTTCAGCCTGGGCCAAAGTGGTGGACCAAGTGACAGGCCAACATTTCCATCCCCTGCAAAAATGTCAACCTGTGTTTTCACCCTTTTTAGGCAGTTAGTGGAAAAGCTCACCTCAGAGCGGTTCAAAGCGTTCAAGCTTGCTGCAGATAGTACCTTCCAAACAACATCACCGAAGGCATAATATGAAATGCAGTGAATCTGGCGTGTTTTGCTCCACAGCAACACTTTTCTGTTTGTTTGCTATTGTCAAAATGCTGCTTCAAAACTAATGCAGCCTTTGTCAGCAACAAACGAGACCCCGAGCCAGAGAAGAAATGGGGTCTTTTTTTCCCTCTTTCTCCCGCCTGAACTAAAGCTGCAATTAAGCCACGTCTGCTTGTTTTTAAAGGGGATTCAAATGATGGTGTGCCTCACTGCCCCCAGATATAATGCGATTTAACTGGCTTCATTTTACCGGCATGATGAGAAATTGCCCCCAGTAGCAACAAAGAACACTGAAAGTTATAAGAAAGTATTGAGTTCTGAGGAATTGTACTGGAGCTACGGAAATGCATTTTTTTTTTCTTCCACATGTTAAGGCATGTTATTCCTGTCTATTACTAAGGCCTACATGATCTGTTATTTTTTGTAGATAATTGATGACACAATTACTGCTAATACTTTTTACTATCTGAACCAGACAGTTTTCACTGTATTGTAGATGTACTTTTAAACTCCTTTGTCTATAACAGCCTTCTTAGCACAATCTACAACTACAGCAATAACTAATTAAGCCGTCATTAAGATAAAAAGCTAATACACTGAGATTAATGAGAAAGGTTTTTTTTAAGGCTCTGCTGCTGAGAATCAACTTGAGGAAACTCAAATGCACTAAAATTTGAAGTCACCTTTGGATACACTCATTAGTTTTTAGGTACACCTTGCTAGTACATCGTTGAACCATAGAACTGCCTTGAACTTTCATGGCAGAGGTTCAACAAAGTGAAACATTCCTCAGAGACTTTGGTCCATATTAACTTGATCATAGTTGCTGCTGATTTGCCGGCTGCAAATCCATGATAGAAAACTCCCATTCCACTAAATCCCAAAGGTGCTGCATAGGACTGAGATCTGGTGACTGTGGAGGCCATCTGAGAACAGTGAACTGTCATGTTCATGAAACCAGCTTGAGATGATTTGAGCTTTGTGACATTGGAAATTGCCATCAGAAGATGGTACTCTGGGCAAGGAGTTTATTTCTATATCACATTGCAGACAAATGCTTTAAATAAGCAATAATATATGAATAAAATAGAAAAAAAGACATTAAAGAAAACAAAGAAATATGGTCGATCTGAAGGATATGAAGAGCAGTTGGTGCTAGGAGGCCATAGTATGCCAACACCATTACAGCACCAGCAGCAGCCTGAGCTGTTGATACAAGTCATGCTTTGAGGTTGTTTATACCAAACTCTGATCCTTCCTTTTAATGTTGCAGTGATTTGTTGTGGAAATCCAGACCAGGTAATGTTTTTGAATCTTTAATGCCAAGTGTAGCGTCAGTTTATGTTCTTGGCTGACAGGATTTGCACCCGGTGTGTACTTCTGCTGCTGTAGCAAGTCTTCTTCAAGGTTGGATGTGTTGTTTGTTTAGAGATGGTCTTCTCCATACCTTGTTTGTAACAAATGGTACTTTATTGTTGTCTTTATATCAGTTGGCGTTTCTCCTCTGGCATCAACGAGGCATTTTTGCACAGAGAACTGCCGCTCACTGAGTATTTTCTCTTTTTTGGGCTGTTCTCTTTAAATCCTAGAGATGGTTATGTGGAGAACCCAGTAGATCAGCAGTTTGGGAAATACCAACAATCATGCCACGTTCAAAGTCACTAAAATCACCGCTGTCACATGTTTGGCTGATTAGATATTTCCATCAACAAGCAAATGAAGAGGTGTACTGAGAAAATTGTTTGAGTATAAATGTACACTTTCAGATCAGATGTGTTTTGATAAAGTAGGACGAAGGATGAAATCTACTATTATGTAATTTGCGTCCGTGTGAACTGTAACATGAATGGATGCCAGCTCTTCATCTATGATCTTAATTGTACCTGTGGTGGCTATTAGTGGCTGTTTCAGATGAAAATAAATGCAGTGATAATGAACTGTAATTAACTTCACATGCTCTATTAGATTACACACAATGCAATTATGTCATATCCAATCGCAGTCCAGGGGAAGATAGGGGAAGCAGAAAAAAAGAGACAGTGTGTCTATAGCATAAGAGAAAAAGTACAAATAAACAGAGGCAGGGAACCCGGTTAAGAATCTGAGCCAGGGAAAATCAATATTCCAGAGGGGGGTCAAGGGATTAGTAAAGGGCCAGTGACACAGTCCTGGGAGGAAACCTTAAATGATTAATAAAATGAGAGCCAAGTTGCACAGAAATACGGACAAACGGAAACCCTGCCAAGCCAGGGCTCCCCTGACAAAGGAGAACATGCAGAGGGTGGTGATCCAGTATATACAGCCTGACTCTGATAATTGTTTCCCACAAGCGCTTTGGGGACTACAAGGAGCAAAATGTGGCACAAATATATGGCTTTGTCTTGAACACAAAAGGCAACAATATATATTTCAAATAAACAGTATAATAATAAAATGGCTTTTTGCAGCCATTATAGTCGCCCCCTGCTGGCCATTAGAAAGAATGCAGTTTTAAGGCACTAGCACATTAGCTTCACTTTCAGGCCCGAAGGTTGCCGCATGAAATGAACTCCATGGCCACAGTGTACAGCAGCATTGTGACATTGATTGCTCTGTTGCTAATTGAAAGCCTCAAATGTTATTCTCAGTCATTTCACTTGAAGGCACACAAAGCCTTGTTATAACATAATTAATACACGTTGGAGGCATCATTAGGAGTCTAATTTAATCCATCTGTGTGCTGGTGATTGCATAGAGCAGCCTTTGGAATAATGAACATTTTATGTGATTTAGATACATAATACTTTGATAATATTGTCCCCCCCAACATTCAGCTATTAGCATATCTTAAGTCGCCGTTAAACACTTTTGGAGATACAGCTCAAGTGGAGTTTGAGTTCTCTTCAAATTGATGTTAAGCACTTAAGGGCTGGATACAAAGGACACACACACAAAACAGACTTCAGCCAACCAACAATCCCCATAAACAAGCTGCAGTAATAGGACAGGATATGAGGATTAGAGGGACAATCTTGAAAGTGTTTTTTTCCTCCTTCTTCTTTCTTTTTTTAATGGGACTCATGGGGCCAGCCAGCAGAGAGTTAGGAAAGGATTATGGGCGTCCACTAGATTTGTCCAAAATGGACTTACATGGAGGGATACAATGATGCTGTTAACTAGAGCTTGTGGTTTCTCTCAATAGTTGTGCATCTAAATGTCTGTTTGATAGATGCCATTAGAGGCCATATTAATCCCCCAGATCTGGAACTGATGATTGTGATATCAGCTTCATAGTTAAAGTGAATTTTCACTGCTCTGCATTATTTCCCTGATCCCTAATGCATATTTATGTCACATGTTGTCACAATACTCAAACTATACCCTGCAGTCACTGGCTGCCAGCCTGTTCGTCCCAGCTGCTAGCTGTCTGGCACTACCAGGTGTTTTATCTCCATATAGAGACAAGATATAGGGATGTTATTTCCACCTGTCTTTTAAATGTCTCCTCATGCAAACATACACTAGAATCCAATTTCTCCTTCACTCGCCAGACTGTCATTAATGTCACAACCTTTTATGGTATTCACACCCTTTGCAATTGATAGTGCATTCCTCGGTTAAAGGCTCTCTGTGCATCTGTTTCCTTGTCACAGTTATATGTTTTTCTTCTATATCTGAGGAATATTTTTTCATTTTCATGCTCCTCTGTAAGAAATGGATGCATATCGTTTTCTGGACGTGGCTCAGGCTGTAATATTACATTGTGTGTAACATTCAGAGGAATAATAATGCTGCATTCTTATGTGAATCAGTACTATAATCTCTAAAAATGATACTGACTACAAATAACTGAAGTCCTGACCCTCAAGACCATTAAAAAGACCTTTTGTTATTCTTTTAAATCCTCCTCCAGGCATGTTTTTCAGTATTTGAAATACTCTGGTGTGATTAATATTTAGTGGTTTTCCCACATAAATAGTAAAAAAAGAAAGCCACAATGTTTCCCTAAACACATGCAGGTAATTTAGCAAAACAGGCTTTTTAAAATGTTCACATTAAATGTTGAAGTGTTTTAAAATAACTGAAATAAGTGAAGTCCTGACCCTTAACACCTTTAAAAAGACCATTTGTTTCCAAGCCCGCAAATCCTCTTTCAGACATGTTTTTGAGTAAAAAATGTAAAAATTCTCTGATATGATTAATTAGCTGCAAAGTTTCCAGAATCTTAACCATGATGTAGTTATGTAGTTAAGCACACTCTGCTTTTTAATATGTTCACATTAAATGCTTAAAGTGTTAGAAAATAGACCATGAATCAATTTATTCCATGGAGCTAAATACATTTAATTGTCAAAATATTTTTGGACTTGTCGGTCATAACAGCAGGTGGTAATGCAAAAACATGAAACATGAATCATAACCAAAAATAACAGAAAATGAAAATGAACAGTTTTGAACAAGTTGATTTAAGGATTTAACACAAGCTCAATGAATCACAGAGTCCTAATGAGACATGGCAATTGACTGAATAACGTTGGTGTCCTGAAATGACTTGTTGGATCTTATCGGTGTTCCTGAGATGAATGAAGCCTTTCTGAACCAGTTCAGTAATCATTTCTTACTACTGGCATTACATGAAGAGATAGGGAGCTCAGGGACTGCTGAGCTGCCTCTGCGGTGGGATTGGGACAAATGATTAAAATTTCAGTCTTATCAAGGTTCAACCGGAGCAAAATATCACCCATACGAGAATCAATGTCAAGAAGAAAAATGTGATTATATGTGTCGTTATTGTCAGTGTGGTTTGGTCAAAGACACTGCCTCAAATGTTCACATTTTACATGTGTACTCATCTCAAGTGCATGTGTTTTATTTTGCAGCCACAGTATTAAATTGTAAATTTAACAAGCACAGAGGGGCTAATTTTATTGTTTACTCCTTTCCAAGGACAGCCCCAACTTGACGGTATTATCCATAAACTACCTCACAGTCTTTGTTTGATCTGTGTCACACTGAATAAATTGCCGGTAATTGTATGCATATTGTCTCGCTGAAAGGCCTACATGTGTGCCGGCTCTCTTCTCGCACACGTGACCACACACATGCTCGGGTAATCCCAGGAGGGGAATTAGTGGAAGTGTACATGTTTGAAGCATGAGGCTGAGCGTGCCAAGGACAACGTTTATCTGCGTTGTTTTACATCGTGTGAAGCCAATTTAACTTTAAGTGACTTTTACAGCGTCAGTTTGTTCTTGTAATTTAAATAATGTATCTGCAATTCAAATACAGATAGAAAAATTGCCTCTACATTTTCTCTAATTTAATACATTTCCTTATGTAACCGAAGATTCACAGACAACATTTCAATGTGGTGTTTTCAAGGTTTGAAAAGTGCTTGAAACTGCTGGATATAGGTTATAAATGTAGAAGCCTACTCACAAACTGGTAATTTAATATCAGCATACTGCATACAGCAAACGTTGTGCACTGTATAGAGGCTAAATATGTAACATACTTCAGTTGTAAGATGCTGGAAAAGCCATGAAATGCATGAAGACTACTTAAAAAAAGGCTTGAAATTGGCTTCGGAGAAGGTGTGTGACCCCTGTCATCAGGATACGTGTCACGCTGATTGCATGACAAAATAATTATATTCATGGGTTGTATTACTAATAATCTCAATATTAATATCACAACTTCTGCTAACATAGCAATAATTATAGACTTTCAGCACATTTTAGTTTCACTCCTTCCGTGACTCTGCAGCTATACTGCCGGCCTGGAGTTCACTCCAGCCTTCACATTATTAAATAATGTGTTGCTCCTAATAGGCCCATGTATGGTTAATGAATACTGTATTAGCTGACAACAAGCCATATCTTTTTATTACAGTATGTGACCACCTGCAATTAAAATGGCGCCCCACAATCGAGGGCAGAGGATCGACCGGTTTCCAAAGTCACGCTCAGAGCACCGTTGACTGTAATTAGCTGGAGAACAGCAACGCCATAGCTTAATTAGAGCTGCGCACCGCGAGCATGTCAGTGGTTACTAAAGCACTCTGGCCGTCTGACATCCCTCTCAGCCACATGTTTACTCTGAAGTGAGCATGCAGAGTGCAAACAGATTCCCCGGCATTTTGGGAGCCCTAGACGGTAATAACAGGGTTTGCGTCAAGTGCTATGTTTACCATACGGACAAGGACTAAGTAACGTCATCCGATGGATAGCCCTTCCAGAGAGGCCTTATCGGTAAATGAGAAGGATAATGTGCACTTTCCTGCCTGAACTTTGAGTACAAGCAGCAAGACTCCCTCCTTGTTTCTTCCAGTGTAATCTAGAATATAAAAACATCATCATTATGCATTTGACCATTATTTATAAAGGCCTAAATATGATTTATAATTAGTACAACTTGCAAAGTGGGACATTTGAATATATAATCTTGCCAGAATGTTGCACAATTTCATCTTGTAGGAAGACAAATAAATGCTCATAAATGGACTCAACAAATATGAATGCCTAAACAATTTACAGAGTGATATTTCCTCTCTGCTTTGCATGCTGAGCAAATGTTTAACCATGCATTGCAAACACAAGCAGTGCTTGTTTTTACTAATGAAACATTGTAAGGAAGCATTGGAAAGCCAGCCGACTCAGCCACTATTCAAATAAGGAAGATTCAGGGCGGGGAGATATCCGTAATTAAGGCAGGCATTGGAGGTGGAATTGTTTTTAATTACTGCAGCAGTGAAAAATGTGTCTTAAATGGGAATATATGTATATTTCTTTATAAAGACAAGGAAAATATGCATATTCTCTTGAGTTGTGGTGTTTTTAAATGCAGAGGAGCCATTATTTGCTGCTCAAACTTGTAGAAAGAAGTGACTTTGGAAATGTTTGAAAATCTTAAACAACAATTATTCAAAACTGGACTAAGGCTCTGAATTACAAAACCAATTCCCTCTCTAAATCACCAAACTTTTTACTGAGGAACAACCAGTCACTTCCAACCACTGCTGGAGCGTTATGTTTCTAAAGGGCTGCAGAATATCATGTTGGTATTCCAAGTTGCACTCAGTTTTTCAGAGTTAGCTCTCAATTGCTGTTTTCCTCATATTTAGCTGAAGTTATTACAAAGTAGAAACAGGAATGTGGATCAGATTCATCCATAGGCACCCTTTGTATGTATCAAGTATAATATATGTGATTGTCCCTCATTTTTGTCCTGGGCGTGGTCAGGGGTTTGTCCTCCAATCAGCGAACAGGAGGCTTGGCTGAGAACAGAGACGTACCTGGTCAAACGAATACCCGGAAGCAGCTGAGAGACCATGGTACTAACGAAGCTATTCGATCTGTTGTGGCAACATTGCCGAATATTGATAGATTAAAGCCGGACCAGGAACGGGCTCTACTTGCTTGGTGGTCAGGATGTTGTAGCGCTTCTTCCCACAGGATTCGGGAAAAGTTAAATTTTCCAGCTGGCTCCATTAGTGGTGACGGAGTTAGCCAATGCTACGAATGCTACGGTGAAGCTAAGCCAATCGTTGTTGTCATGTCCCCGGCGCATGTAATACGTCACGACGAAACGTTAGCGATTGGTGAAGGCAGATCCGGAGTGGCACTGCGGCAGAGCCAATAGATTTTGAACTTCAACAGCACCCGCCTTCAAGTGAGAGAGCAAACTCCTCTGTGGCAGTTCTAGACTTTCTGTACAAATTAAATTAAGTACGAAGGTCTAGTTAGGACTAGGCTACTTTTATTAGGCATCGTTTCAAAAATGTTAAACATTTGAGTAAATGGGCTGAGGACATTATCATTGCAGTATATGAAGGCCATTCCCATGCTCAGTTATGTCCCATAAATTGTTGCAGCAATTTTTAGGTTCATACCATTTGTTCAAAAGATTTGGTACTTAATTTAAGTGAGACTCTGCCCAGTTGTATGAATACAAAAGGTCATGAACCTCTCTAAAATATGCAGCTATGTTAGTGTAAGTTTTCATCACATGTTAGTTTTATCCTTTAGTTTTCGGTGACAGCAACTAAAAACATACTTTTCCAGTTTTACTTGCCAGAAAGTCATAACCCTGTTAATTAAAAAGTATAGTTCTGTGTTGTTTTGCTGTTTAACAGCAAAGCAATGGTTTGGCTTTAAAGGACAGGTTGCTGAGCAACAGTAAAAAACAAGATGCAACTGCAAACCGTGCTGTCTGATCTGATTGGGGGTCGTCTTCCGACAGTCAAAGGCAGTTTGGTGCCCCTTGCAACCTGCCAGACGCTCTGCCTTACTCTGCAGCTGTGTTAATGTAAGTGTGCAACCTGCACCGGATTCATACTAAATAAAGAACACAGCTCCTGCCTCATGTGCTGTACAGATACAAGAAATACTGCTTTAATAATCCTCTGAGTGAACTGAAGGACATGTAGCTTGCAGCAGTCTCACCCTGTGCTGTGCCTGGGGACCTTTTTTCCAACCTGTTCGTCTCTATGATGGAATGATGTGATTCAGTCACTGCTATTCATGCTCACTTTGGGTTATCAGCCATTATTAGAGATCGTGGCTGGGTTGACCTTTTCATTACAGGTGGAAATAGTGAATGTTGGCAGGGATGGTGCACACCCGTCATTAGTCAGCTGCAGTGTTTGGCTGCAAAACAGGGCCACGTTGTCCACCTATAAAACCTTTCTAAAACTGTACACATCCAGACATGAATGTCAAAGCCAGTTATATATCATGTGTGACAGCTGACATAACAGTGCATCATACCACTTACTAAAGAGGGATGATCCTTTGCCACCAGCTGGAAGAGGTCATTACCTGTAAAAGGCCAACTGCATCATGTCCTTTGGAGCATTTTACCTTTCATATTTAAAGTCCAGTCAGCCTCGGTTCAGTGTGATGACACAACCGCAGGGAGCATTGGAATCAATAAAAATCTCATTTAGATAAACTGACAGGTAAGCCTTCCTCTCCGAACAGCATTGTGGTGTGCATATCGTGCATTACAGCATCTCAGTGCATCTTTACGTTCAATATCTGGTGAGTGATGATGCACAGAGTAGTTTCTCACGGGAGCCAAGTGGAGGCAGGGGAAATTGACGAAAAGGTTTTCAGCACTGCAACTAAAAGACTGTATTAGAAAGAGAAGGGCTGTATTTCCCCCCTATGTTACTATTAATATTTTTGCCATTATATTTCCTAATAAATCATTTCCCTGTGATGCTACGTGCAGCATATTTGATTCAGAGCTCTTTAAATGGCTTCCAAAGTAAGTCTCAATTGGCAATCACATATTGTGCATCTGCAATTTTGTCACACTCAAGTGCTAAAAGTTATTTGGTTCTACAATATTAAATCTTTTCTTTTGAAATGCCAGTTTGTCTTGCTCTTTAGTATTCTCACATGTCCCCAGTCCAGCAACATCTCTAATTGTTCAGTCATGATTATATTTCATAAAGATTGGATTGTAATTTGTTATTGGTGTAGCAGTATTCTGGTGTATTAGAAGGGCTACAAAGCTTTACCACTTGTAATCACATAAACAAATTACTGCTGCTACTATGATTTTCTTGAGGTGATCTAAAAACAGATATTTTTCTATGATATTATTCATTTTGGACTTACAATCTATCAATTTCACTATTTTTCAAGCAATGCATGAAGTGTCCCTGATCTGGTTGAGGCATTTTTGTCAGACTATGCAGTGAATTGAAAATGAGGTTTGGTTGTGGTGGCAAATGGCGGAGTCTCAGAGGTTTCTGTGGTTTGGTGGACTCAATATAGTCAGACTTCAAGAGGTGCGTTTATGTCCGAACACCCAGTAGTATGCAACTGGCTCTGAAGGCTTTCCTCAATGAAGGAGATGTTTTCACTTTTCTCCTTTTTGGCTACAGTTTGATTTACCAACTGGCTTTACTGGGCTTGAAGAAAAGAGTATGGATAGATGGTAACAAACAGATGGTTCATCCAATCATCTGCCAATTATTTTTTAAAAGTGCCTACTCTTTTTCCAAACAGTTTCCAATTACGGCTTCTCGGATGGTTCTGTGCTAAAAACCATCTGCTGTGTTCGGTTGTTAGGTTGGATTAGGCAAGAACTGAAAACTAGTAACATGGCTGCAAGGTATGTTAAGTGTCTTGTTGGTGTTAGTTGTTCCAAAGTGTTGGGCTAGGGGTTCAACTAACTTTGTTCAATTGTTCAATGCACCTCTAGATCATGTGATCTCTTCCTGTCGTCTGCAGCATTTATATATATATGTTGTTAAAAAATATGAGTGCAGTGTACTTTGGTTTTGGATCATTCAATAGTACCTGGCGACCTGTAACCTGCTCTAAACTTACTGCAGTGTTTTCGTTTTTAGACTGTTTATTGAGTCTCCAAAATTATTTGCCATTGCAATATTGGTTCTTGATAGGATGTGTTTACCTGGACAGGCAGTTATGCAGATTTTCAAAGATTTGATCAAGTAAAGTAGTCCATTTACTTAGATCTAGCAGGTAAACAGTGTTTTGTGTGCAGAGAACAAACACAATTGCCATTTTATTTCATCAAGTTGATAAATATTCCCCATTCTCTTGTCGAGCTGACTCCGTCCACAGAATTTCACTGCTGGAAAAGAAATAAGACAATTAGAGACATTCAGTCTCTGCAGAGGTCTCCTCTTTTTTTCCACCATAACCTCTAGTGACAGAACAATTTGGACTGAAACATTGAACACAACCAAGACCAAATTATAGCAACAGCTCCAGAAGCCGATAACCAATTTTCAACTTGTAACGCAGCAGCTTTGTTCTCAAACTCATCAAATGGTAATTAAGCTTTTCCCGCTGGGTTTCACGGTTTAGTTTGAGCGGACGAGACAACAGAGCACACAAGTGCAAAGAACCCCACACTGCAGAAAACATATAAAGAAAGAGCTTTATAAAAAAGACATTTATATTCAAAGTACTTTTTGGTCCATACGAGCATCACCATTTTTCCCCAACCCACACTGTGAAAGTCATTTAACTTTCCCCTTGGAAAAAGCTCACTCAGCTGTAACATTAAGTTTCCCAAGTTTCTATTACACCACCTTAGAAGTGATGCGATCCTGTGACAGACACTGTCAGAGAGTCACAAAGACCTTCAATCTTCAGATATCAGGCTCTGCCAGGGAGTGAGACTTGATAAATGAAAAGAAGTAGAACAAAAGTGAGAAAAGCACTTCAGTGAGTGGCTCCTCCTCTGAGTTCTTTTGACATGTCGACAGCTGATACTCAGACAGTAATGGGGGTTTGACATCGGGCTGATGGGCACCCAGCCTAGCACGACTCAGGTGAAAGGCTGTCCCGAATTCCAACCGTGGTTCTGGCAGGCAGCGGCCACCTCTTTGGAGCGTGGAAATCCTCACTCCAAGAGACTGCTGACAGGAACCAGATTGGGAACAAACACACCACAGGCTTTAAAGCTTCAGAAAAAAAAGTCAAGCTGACCTTGTTTTAGCCTCTAAATGTGTGTATTTGCAGGTTACCTCTGATGAGGAGGTCAACAGCTTGGTTTGGTTGCCTGTTTGTTAGCAGAATTAGGAGAAGTCACATCACTTTAGTTAACATTCCAAGATTTTTGCATCCTTCATGCATTGCTGTAATAATCAGAAGAATGAGTTCATGACTGGGAAGTTTTCTGGGAATAGACCTTTAAGTTGGAAGTTGGAAATGGGCTCTGAGCGATTAAATAAACGTGTCTTCTTTGTAGCGGCACAAATCTCTGCAGAGAATCTTTGCAGATTCTGGTTGACTTCTTCAATTGCAAACTGAGATATCTTCAGATTTTGGACTGTTTGTTGGATAACAAAAGACATTTAAAGACATCACCTTGAGCTTTGGGAGCTGGGAAACTGACATTCATCACATTTTATTGATCACATGTATCAATTTATTGATTGATTATCTGCAGAATTCATGATGCAGCTGCTCTGACGTTACAGCCCTATAGTTTGGATGTCTTCTTTTGCTTTTCAAAACTAGTGCAGTGCTGCAGACCAGACAGTCTTCTGGAACAAAGCGTGCCTCTTCTTCTTCTCTGGTCCTTGGATGTACTTTAGCAAACAATGGAGAGCTAGCTGTACCCAACAGGCTTTTATTGATTGTAATAACTTGTACGAGAAAGGTGAGCAAACAGAAGTGAGTATAAAATGAAGCTTTCGAGGTACAACTTGACCTTTAACCTTTCAAGTGACCACTGCTGTATGTTTTATCCTATTCACTTGTACTTGACATTGTCCCTGGCCTCGTTCTTGACCAGAACTGTCTTTTGAAAATAAGGCTAGCCTTCACTGAAGTTACATTTTATTACTCTTTTTCTACAGCATATTTCAGGCCCTCAGTGTTATCTTACACATATATATATATATATAAGTGTTTAATAATAATAGACTGCTTTCAGTGGTTGTAAATGTTCTTATGAATGCAGTGATGTCCCTGAAGCAAATATTCAAAACATTAGTTATAAACTTAATAGAAGTAGCAAAATCACAATGCAGATTACAATAAATTTGGGAATACATGTATAATATAAACAAATCTGAACACACCAACTTCAGAATTCAGAATGCATTTTTACAAAAACCAAAACATTAAATAAATTTTTACTTATTTACCTTTTTATACCGTTTTCAATTGAATATATGTCAAAAAAGACTGGTGAATTATCACATTCTGCTATCATTTTTCCAAATTTAAACTTCTGAAATAATAAGTGAAGTATTGCTGCAGTTCAATCTGTGTAAATGCACAAAGCGTCTACCTCTGCTCTGCTCTCTGCTATGTTCACTAATTCATCTTTAACTCATTTATTATACATTATTTCACCCACCCTAACCTATGCACTGTTACCTGAATGTTATTTTTATGATCTGGCCCATGGTATTCATGGTTTAACTGCAATCCACAACACACCAGTGTCTTAGACGTCATGAACTTGTGAGGCCTGAAAATAGCAAAACAAATACTGCACAATTGACTTTAGACCACATTTTTGTTGGTCAGTAGTGCAGTTGTTTCTGCTGCCTAGATACCATGCACCTCACCACCAACATGAGTGCATTTGCACTTGTACAACATTGGCACAGGGGGATGAAAGTCTTTGTCAGTCTTAAGATAGCAACAGAGCCTGATCTTTCATTCCCCTCAATCACTTCCAGACATTCAGATTAGTAAAAGAGTGCCAGAATTTGTTTTCTGTTTGGAGAAGATACCTCTTTACCATGAGAGAGTGAAAGCATCAGCCAAACGACCCCTGTTATTACTAGTGTTGTACTGCTCCTTTAATAACATCAAAGCAGCCTGACGTTATCCCAAGAAAATCTGTCTGATCCGCTTGGATCAGGCGATTGAGCAACTCTATGATGAAAAGCCTCGAAACTGAAGAAAAGGCCGCTTGTTGATGTGACACAGTTTGTACTATTTAGTTTCTCTGTACAGTAGACTGCCCTGCTGTTGTTAGGACTGAACAAAGCATTGTATCTACATTTTAACAGGCTGAATGTTCAACTTTACTTTCAACTTGCTACCCCCTCCCCCCTCACCCCGGGCACATCATCTTCAGCCAAATGTCTAAAACTTTGAACTATCTCTGGGATCCGTCCTTTCATCTCCCCGCGCTGCACCCAATATGCTGAGGCACAATTAAGCAGACAAGAACTAATTTATACTCAGTGCTGACAAATGGTCAGTGAAACGTAAAACGATATAATTACCTTTCAAAAAATATGGCGGACCTCATTTAACTGACGTTAATTAGTCAAACTGTTTGAAACTACACTAGAAATCCTTCGAACTGTGAATGGTCATACAAGTCTTACTTATAATTAGGCTCTCTACTTTTGCAGATATTATCTTTTGGCCCGATAAGTTGATAGCAGTATTATCCAGGGACTTGTTTCCAGTTTTGCAGTATGTGCTCATATCCCTGTGAACAGTATATTTTATCATATGTTTTCTGCATCGCTGAGCAGGCCGGTCAGGAACAATGATGCTCTTTTACTGAGTGACTGACAGGCTCTCCATTGTGAAAATGAACATGATATTAAATCTTGACCAAATGTTCTCATTTTGTCCATTTCAGTGGTTTAAAAGGAAACTCTAAGATATGAAAGACCAAATAGAAGTAGCCAGGGTTTCCACTGGTGCCACCCATGTGTTCTGTAAATAACATTAATTGTGGGATGATCAGCAGTGGCAGAAACCCAGAAAAAAACATCTATTCAATACCAAATTCTATGTATTTTCCTCGTATCTTAGCTTTTGGCTGTGTATGGCTGGAATTTACCTCTTGAGGCCTTTAGACGTCATTTACATTAAACAGAGGAATGAAAAGCTTTTCTTCGGTTGACCTGGAAATAACCCATAATGTATACACTCTGCAGCGATTTGTTCTGTTCCAGATCCCCTCTGGTGATCCGGCTCGCAGCATTAAAAGCTGGTGACCATGAAGCAGCACAAGGCGCCATGCATTTCAAAGTCTGTGTGTAGTAATGTGCCATACGTTGCTCTTTAAGGTTCCAGGCATTGTTGTATTATGAATATTTAATATATCGCTGTTCTTGTTTTAGCCAACGTTTTTTTCATTGTTGCCTTTTGTACCGAACGTCATTAATGTTTCAGTATTTTAACATTTCTTCATATATGAACCAGCTCACGCATCATTTATTCACCCTCATACTGCAGTGAGTACATTTTTAGATGCCAACATATGCATATTATTATTCCTTTAATACATGGTAGTCTATAACTATTTTTTGTTGAGTATTTACATACAACGTTACACTTATTATATAGGATGGAAGCTGCCAAAATAAAACATACATAAAAAAAATTACTCGATAAAGAAATATAAAATTGCCATTAAATGTACCAGAAATAATATTTAAAATCAATGTAGGTGTTAATTGATTAATTAATTGTGACATAAATTAGTATTTTAGTTTGATTTGCATCTTAATTTATTTACTTCCCTATTTAACTTTCTTATGCATTTCTTTTTCAGTTTTACTCTTAATTTGGAATGACATCCTGCTTTGTCTACAGAATAAAATAGTAATGATTAAATAATACAGAAATAAATAGATTTTGGGAATAAAATAAACACCTGTAATACTGGTAAATTGTTTGCCATTAAATGTTAAACAAAAATATTATTTACAATCAATGTAGTTAATAATGGATTGATGGATTGTGACATAAATTGGTAGTTTTAATTAGTCTCTGAATTTTATTTTTTGAATTTGTATTAATTGCCCTTATTTTTCTCCCTTTCCTTTTTCCATGTATTTATTTATTTTTCTATTGTACTGTAATTTGAAATGACATCCTGCTTTGTTGGCATATTAAAGAAAAATTGTATAAAGAAAATAATACATACAATAATTTTGGGGAAATTAATAAGTCCATGTTAAATTGATACATTAATTTTAAAATAAATCTAAAAATAAATATATTTTAAAATTGGATTGGGTTATTGGAAAGTTAACTTATCGGGAAATAACACAAACATAAATAAATAAAGAAGCAAAAAATAACAAATGTCACATTATATAATTTAATGAATGCCTACATTTATTTCAATATTAATTTGAGACATTAAATGGCATATGTATTTATTTATTAAGTTGACTTCCATACTAACATGTTCTACTCAAATTGGACCTGCACACTGGTTGGAAAAAGCTGTATAAAGTCAATTTTCATCATAGTCTGTTGCCTGCACCTTCCAACAATGTGACTGGAATATCAAGCTGCAGCTCTCCAGTGACAGCACATACATACAGTAGCATCCCCTCCACAAAGTGTGACCTCTAATAACACCTTCTTCACTCCTAAAAAATGATGCATTTGAAAACATCAGTGCACAGCTAAAGTGAAGGTGTTTATGTGAACATATCAGGTCTCTGTTCTGTTGAATTGCTCACCACGCCCTTCATCGTTCACTGTAATTGGCCACAGAAAGCCACAACACTGAGATGATTAGTTTATATTCTAAATGGCAGCAGAGCCGTTTAGATCTGAAGGACTGTTTGAACATATACACCATTAGTGGTTTGTCATAGTGCCTGGTGGTCCCATATGATAATCTGTCAAAGACCTCGTATTTGATGCAGTTCTGCTCCGACTATCAGCAAGAGACCCCTGTAATTGGCTGTGGTGTGAGTCTCCTGTTTCTCACAGAGCATCTACAGGAGGCCAAAAAAAGCAAACAGAAGCTACTCACAGATTTTGTCCACACATTTTACTTTTGAAGCATGAAGTTCTACTGTTAGATTGTTAAAGCAGAGGAGTTCTTGACATATTATCCAGCAGTTTTCATATCTCATAGTCTCCCAGTACTGATGGGACTAATTTCTGTGTCTGCTATGATTACCCCTCAGTTGGCATCCATTATGGGTGCATGACTCTCATCCTGAGCCAAGTCATCCTTTCCTTACACCCAGCCCCCCATTACAGAGCCACTGAAATCCATTCCCTGCTCACAGTTAAATCACACGCTGCAGGTTTCCAAATGCTTTGCACCCACACGGCAGCAAACCACCATCCATCAGCTACACCCGCAGCTGCAAATGGCACTTTTTTTTTCATCATTTTTTGCTCGCTCATGGTCGGTACACAAATGATGTGTGTAAATATGGCAGAGGGAGTTAATGAATTGATGGTCCAGGATATTTAAATGAACGTGTCCCCTTTAGTTACTACACTCTTAATGTAGAGGTCATTAAACTGTTCAACCAGCTCCCTCTTATATCTATCAGGGCTGGATTCAGTCAAATTAAAGCACTGGGCTGGCACTAAAAAGCATTTGAAAGAGTTTGTTGAATTTAGCAAAGAGACAAGAGGAGACGGCAGAGGAATTGGCTCTGGACGACTGTGGAAGTGCACTTTAGCAAGGCAGCAAATAATGTAAAAGTGACTCGATAAAGAGAAGCAAAATGAAGAATTTTTGTTGGATAACTGCCTTTTCTTTGTGTGAGTGAAGTTACCTCACTTCTTCAACTCTGTCCCTGTTAGTTATTTATGCACATTGTAGGAGTAAAAAGGTCCAAATTTACTCCAATCAATGCCTTGTCACAGAAATGTTTCGCTGGAGCTGTCGTGCTGAGAATAATTTTCCCTTTCTGCTTTACATAAATGTCGTGCCTCTTTAGCGAGAGCTGGCTGAGACCTTGAAGCAATTTAGACAATTTCAGATTATTTTGTTTGCTTCTCTCTCTTGCTTTTGTGTGTTTGTGTGCTTGTACAGCACCAAATGGACCCAAACAACTGGAGATGGAAAAGTAAATGTGGCACACAGTCGAAATCAGCCATCAATTGCCTGTTCTGTTATGTTTTGATTGTGCATTGGCTCTTTAAAGGGATTGTAAAGCCGAAAAGATGTCGAGAAGTGAGCTGGCCACCCTCCAGTGGATTCCTGATTGCAGTTTACATATTTATATATATATAGTTAAGTGCTATAGCCGGCCAAAGAACATCTTGTTGACTTAAATTCTACCTACTAGTAGTGGGCGTTAAGGCCAACATCTTTTATCACGGTAAACATCATTTTATCTCCAGTAACAGTATTGCAATACAGTAATTGTTCTGTAAGTCATTAGAGTTGTAACACACCGAAAATGAGACAGCACTGTAGATCAAAATGACCTCCTGACAGTATGGATTAGATGGTACTCTTCTTGGAACAGACATTTAAAATTGTGTCAATATTCTGATGTTTTCAGCTGAGAAATACCATGGATTGGATTGAAATACTGGATGTAGTCAGCATGACGTCACCCAGTGGTTTGTGGACTACCTGTTTGAAGCATCAAGTTCAGCATTTCAGCTGTTGCCATCGTTATTTTTTTAAACTGGGAGAGACCATATCTGGACTGTGTGAGGAGTGAGGGGTGGATCTATGGGTGTATCTAAAAATAAACAGTTTAAATTAAATGGAAGAAAAAAATAAACTTACTCAAACTGAAAACACACTGTGAAAGGGTCAGAAAACAGACAACAACTAACAAGTTCATGGATATTTAGATGTAAATAAATAAATAACAGTGCCGTGGATAGGCTCGCCGAGTAAATGACATGTCAATCAAAGGTAGCCACACCCCAAATCATAGGCTGCTTTATCATCTAATTCCTTCAAAATGGGACCATTATTTACACAGCTAACATATTGTGTTCAAGAAGACCTGAAACTAGTGAGTGAGACCATAATGTTGCCACGAGCATTTTTACTGAGGTAATGAAACATGTAAGAAGTCCGGACCGGAGTTCTTTTGCAACTGGTGGATGTTTGAAAGATTGCAGGCTTAAAGCACTACCGCATTTGCTTCACTGCTCAGACTCAACACTTTGCTCAGGTGAAAGTCCCATAAAAATGACACCAACCATTGTACAACCAATGAGAATTGAGTTTATCGAACAATGAGTCGATCCCACCAGAAGTTGTCAGCCCAATTATTCTCATCGTCCATGTATGTCTGCCCAATTAAGTCAATTGAAGCAGTCACAGCGACACCTTGATGTTTCTCAAATCAAAGACCAGCCCTCCTCCCTCTCCGCCTCTGTAATGGTGTCAAATGTGTCATTTAGCTCGGTGGTGTCCGGGGAACAGCCTGTAGGCCTCTGAGGGCATCGCTGAATCAATGAAGATTCAGCATCAAAGCAGAAATATTCCAACTGCCGAGAGAGGACAACACGGCCAAGAATCAAAAGACAATATGCTCCCCTGCTTGTTCATCACTCTGAGATAATTGTTGCGCTGCTGTACAGGTTGCAGCACACATTCATAATATAATTACACAAACAAGTGAGCACTCTATCTTGGACACACATACATGCTTTCAAAAGATCCCCTTGGTGGCTTGCGAAATGAAAAAAAAACTGAATTCTTCAAGCGTGTCCATGGTAACAGAGCAGCCGAGACCAACCTACAGCTTTTCTCTTGTTTCCCAAGGAAGTCTAATCCTTCAGAAAATTGGCCAAATTGCTTTGAGGTCTTGTGTTCTCATCAAGAGGGAGTGCATTTATTTGTGAAACAAGAAAAAAACAACATATTTTTCTTTTTCGTGCAACACCTGAAATGAAATATTTGTGCCAGCCCTGATTGAAGAAGACGTAAAGAGATACAGACAGCCGGGATGGAAGCGCGACTCGGCCACATACTGTATGCATGTTCTTCAACTGGCACTTCAGCTGCTCTCCGTGGCCTTGATTCAGTGTGTGTGGTGATTGTTTAGCGGCCCCTGAAGGGGATTAAAGGACTAGGGGAGCCAAGGAGGACGGATAGGAAGGAGATCTTCTCCTGGTTTGCATTTATTTATTTATTTGCTCGAGTTTCTCTGTCGTCTCACCTGCCTCTGGTCTCTGAACTTTTAATTTGATACTTCTCCACTGCCACGCTTGTCACAAATTAGCATATATATGTGTGTGGTAATGCATTTGGAGAGCCTATATGACTGCGGCCGACTCGTACCCTTATATTATGCCTCTAAAAATACGAAAAACACCATTATTGACCTTTGCTTTTCATTTGATGCTACCCATGTGGAAAGGCTTTGCCACGTCTTCAGGTCATGCATCAAGAGCTCGGCATTAAAGGGTGAATTGTCACAAGGAATGTCATGCATCCTGTGGAGCTTCGTATTTGATGCTGGCTTTGATGTTTACTCTCTTTGTAGAGCCGCTGATGTTTGTGCATGGAATAGAATACCAATACAATCGAATCATAAAGTTCAGGTGTGCTGTTTTAGTTTTGGAAGTGATTCAAAGAAAATAAAATGTTGAGAATTTCTTTGATTTTTGGAGACAAACTCAAATTTTTGGATTTTTATGATGAATAAAATATGGATAGCAATAAAACAAACCCAAGTCCAAACGTGTGTTACATGTGTTTGTAGCTCAACAGCTTCATCTCATGTTACGCAGGAACTACATTTACATTACAGCACGCTGGAACAGCTTTATGATACAGCCCATTAAAGCATCAATTCACACAGTGTTCAATAAGTTACAATAGCTGTTTTAGTCAAAGGAGTCTGGTGGCTTTAAGAAACATATTAAACATATAAACACTAGTGGCTCCAGACATTTTTAGTGCATTTTTCTGCATTCCTCTCATTGATAATCTCAAAACCCCACATTTTATCCAGTTACTTTGAGAAGAGGCCTGATCCTTAAGACTAACATACATTTATTTTTTATTTTTTCAATCACAACTCAATGCATTCTTTGTTACAGTATAGAGCTGCCAATGTGGAGATGAATCATTGCTGTCCTAATATTTTGCAGAGACCTGAAAGGAATAAACCAATCTTTCATATATCCAAAGCATGCCTGGTACAGTAATATAAATCTTTGCTACAGTACATTTAATTACTAAGTTGCAAAAGCAGCTTCCCTTCCTGCAGGCAACACAAAAACCTGCAGCCTGAAATAGGCACAGATGATAACAGCAGTCATAAATATCAGCCTAATAGAAGTGTACATGTTTACATTGCTCTCGGTTTGTTTAGCTTTAGCATTTATTGGCTTGGTCTCGTGTCAACAAGTGAAATGCCATTGAGGGATTATTACACAATTAAGTTGTATTCAGCGTGACAAAGTTGACTAATATTTTCGAAGCAGTTAATTTCCTGTCTCCTCCGCTGCTGATAAGGGCCTGAATGCAATGATTAAATTCCATCTAATAAAGGCCACTGGACAGACAACGGGAGCTCTGCTTTTCGGGTAAATGAAATGCATTCTGAATTGATCCAGGCATTGATTCATTCACAGTCTGACCTCTGCAATCTCCAATTACACACATGCAGTGCAGGATTAGAAGACATCCAGCATTGTATCCTGCAGAATAGGGTGCACATGTGTAAATTGAAATAGCTGGCTCCCCAGAGAGCGTGTGCATCTTCCCAGTTTCTCTAGAAAGTGAATCCCAGAAGAACCTTGATCACCCCTGTTCTGAAAACAGCAATGGATTGGCCACCCGCTTTCTCAGGGCCTGCCCAACATCAATCACATTCACTGAAGGTACAAAAGGACCTTTTTAAATCTTCTGAACTTTGCTGCAGCACACGCTGTTACCTTCTTCTCAGTGCCCAGTCACAATGAATTGGGTTGCGCTTTAGTAAACATACTTCCTGCTCTCACTTGGAACGCCGCTTTCTTCCTCGTGTATTTTTTTCTGTGTGCTTGTTGAAGTAGGAGAAAACATACTGTAGGAGTAAAATGCATTAATAATGATGAAAAAAAAAACATAACTCAAGATTTTTCCTGACTCATGTCTCCCTTTTCCTCACTGTAACTCAATATGCTTCTTTCATGCGACATAAATAACTGATTACAACTTAATATCCATTTACTTCAACATGCCATCAGTTTTATACACAATCCCTGTGTGTGTGTGTGTGTGTATGTGTGTGTGTGTGTGTGCTCTGAAGTCTTAAAACAGGCTGCATCAACATGAATCCTCCTCTTAATTTCATTGGCTCCATTAGAGGAATGAGGCTATGGGCGAGCGAGATAGCCCTCGTTAGGGAGCACAGAGGGAAAGAGAGAGAGATGGAGGAAGGGAGGGAGGTGGTTCTCGTGACATGGCAGAGGGCCAGGGTCTGTGACGGCTGACTAATGACTTTCACTGAGGGTGTCAGCCTCAGATTTATGTTCCCCCCCTTGCCCGAATCCACTCTCAGTATCTTAAAGCAAGAGTTATTCATGAACTATTGGGGCACGTACACAGGCAAAAAAGGCACACGCACCCGCCGAGATTTAGAGCCGGGGCCGTTTGCCAAAGCGAATGCGCACACACGAGCGGTGATGTAGCAGTAAATAAAATGCCGGGCAAAGTACAAGCTCCAGACGGTGATCATCATAAGGCATCAGGACCACAAATATAAACAAATGTCAGTTAGAGATGCAGGAAAGCATTAATTTATGCCCTTTTCCCAACCTTAAAGGGATATAGCAAGTGTGGTAGAGATTGCCCTGTTGACATTGACCTTTAGAGGATAAAAGCATAGACACAGTGTTGTCCAGGGGCTAAGTTGTGTGGTTTGCTGCTCAAGAACAACAAGCTGCTGAGGGTCTGATATAAGTCATATACTGTAGTTATGGTCTGCATATCCATGTTAGTAATTTAAATTAAATGAGAGTTTACAGCAGATACTTTTTGTGCATTTGGACATGGGGGTCGATGAGGACTGACTTCCTTGCCTCCCGTGGACATTTGTGGAACTGCAATTTTTAACATTTCCACGTTGGCTTCACTTCACCACAGTACAAAGTTACATTTTCCAGCAAAGTTTGGCAGTGAGTAGTACGCTTGGCTGTTAAAAAGAAGCAGGAGAACATTTTTCTTTCGATGGTTTTATTTTTGATGTTAGATCCTGGAGTTATTGATTCTTAGGCAGGCTCAGCAAAGAGAAAATTAAGGAATAATTGACCAAAAAACAAAATAAAAGTAAAGAAGTAAAGAGCACAGGTGAAAACACAGCTGAACCTTATTCTGTCATTCCACAGAACGGTGGGATTTCAAAGGATTCAGGACCGATTCAGATGTGGCCCTCCTCCTCCTACACAGGTATGTCATGTTTTATTCATGAAATATATCCTGAGATGTTGTTTTACATCAACATATGAAGTTACTTGGTTGCTTAAACAAAGTTTCCCTCATTTTTACCATCATTACATGTTTTAATTAATCTTACCTGCTCGCTGTGCATCCTGTAGACAAGTTTAAAAAATGGTGCTCATGCAAACACTACTGCCAAAATCAACACAAATCAACCCTTTCTGCATGCGTTTCTAGCATGTATTGTCCTATATGTCACTGCATACTTAATTTTAAGGCCACCCCTGAGGACACTTCATCATGTTTTCTCTATTTAATGGCATCCGAGAGGACTTTATGGTGATTAATCTTCCATGGGGGCAACCAAGAGGGAAACTTTTTTCTTTTTCCTCCCATGGGGGCACCACGGGGCGGGGCGGTTCCCCCTCTTTGAGCAAGGCTTGTGTTACCAATTTAAAAGGTATTCCACAAAGGTTTTATCCTTATAAAGTACAGTGGCCATAAGACAGATCCACGTCAAGTAACAAGGTGGATTTATCCTAACTTTCCCATATTTAATTTGACACTCCGTCCCTGATAAATGCGTATGTCTTTAAACTCAATGCCAGAGAAGACATCTTTTACAGGGTGACTAACACTCTTCATGACAAATAAACTCAATCTAAACCTGTGGAAGCTTTGTGGTTGTCCAGGGATGTTTACCATCTTGCCATCAGCTGGAAAGTGGCGGGTAACTCCCTTTGTAGAAGCAGTTGGTGGTTTTGACTCTCCACAGACTGACAGATGGATAGTCTGGATCAGAAGTTATGGTAAATGTTTGTTATTGGCATGCATAAAATAACAAGGAAGAACATGTGTTTACTTCCTGCTCACATCCCTAGCCTACTGTACATGCAGATGCACATTATAAAATGCATTATGAAACACACAGAAATACCTTTTTTTTTCTGAGGTGAGATAATCGGCTAATTTGCATACAGTGGCTGTGTCAAGCAGCTCATGCTGCTCGCTAGCAATATGCAGAGGTGCCTTTGAGCGTAAATAGGGAGGGAAACCGAAAATTTCACACGTCACACATGGGGGATGCTTTTAATCATAATGGCTTTAGTGTGCAGAACAAAGCAGAGAGTGTGAATGAGAAGGGGGTACAGAGAAAGGAAAGGGGTGTTGGCATGGCATGATGAGTCAATTATGTGAACTGTGCGCGTGTGTGTGTTTGCCGGTACCGGGTGTCTGGTCCACAGAGCTTTCTCTTGCTGATGGCCGCGGTTATCCGTGCAGGTTAAACGCCAAAACGGTAATCAAAGTGGAAACGGTCTCATCGCCAGCCTAATCCAGACTGGCACCAAGAAGCAGGCAATCTAAATGTTTTCACTTGGTGATCATCAATCGCACACAGGGCTGGTTTGGGCCTCACAAAGACACACAAACACACACATATTTGCACAGACAGAGTCATTCATACGAGAAGATTAACTGTGATACACACACGCACACACAGATTTGTGAACATTTCCACAGAGTGATTATCAAGCGCATAAGGACATTTGAGAGTAGGGAGCTGGAGAGCCCAGCCGGTTAGTGAGTATTTGGCAAGCAAGGTAGGGGAACCATGATTACAGTCTGAGTGCTATTTTTCCATCGACCCCCAGATGGCTAATTGAGAAAGGTTTAATGCAACTATCATTTGCAAGGAAAGGGAAAAAATTACTCACGAGGTATGAAACAAAACACATATCATATGCTTTTTCTTCTTGCTTCTGGTTCTGACTCTGGCCGTGTATTTGAAAGGGAGCATTTGGCATTCAGGCGTCATGTTACTGAATTTTGACATCAGTTGATATTCGTCAGCTGTTTCAACCACTTGCACATTACTTATCGCAAAATCTCTCAATGTATCCATAGCTTTTAGTATTTTAACATCATATACATAACCTACAGCTTACCATTTCAGCTGTATGTCTACTACTTTTAGTCAACAATATAAACAATTCAAATCCATTAGTTTCGTACACTTTTTAAGGTATTTATCTTTTCCTATTAATATACCTTTTCAACCATTTATCCATTCATTTTTGTTACCTTTTTCAACCAAATTCCATTACTTTACTATACTTTTTCAACCATTTCTCCATTACTTTTAGCTAACTATTTTAACAATATATCCATTACTTTTAGCAAACAATTCTAACCATTGTAACCCATAGTTTTAAGTCCATTATATAAACAATTTTCAGTTAGTTTTAGCAAAGTATCTGAACCATTTATCCATTTTTTTTAGTAAACGATTTTAAACCATTCCAGTATGTTTCGTCATACATTCCAACTATTTTAACAACCTTAGCCATTTCTCTAATACTTTTAATCAACTACTTCAATTTATCCATTTTGTTAGCATTAACCCATCTGTCTAGTGCTAATTTTACCATCTGTTTTCATGCATAGTGTTCAGGTGTTGTAGGCATCTCACTAATGGACATTTTTTGATCAGATCAGTTGGTTGGCGACTCCACCAGCTAAACTCTCTCTCCACATACCTCCTGGCAGCTGTTGAAGTACCCCAGCCGGGTGCAGGTACCCCTGGTTGTGAATCTCTGCCCTACAGTACTTTAGGTCAATGGCCAGCAATTTAGATGTACTCAGTGGTAAATAACTTTTTGCTCCCTGCTGCTCTTCATGAACGACTCGACAGCCACCTTAAGGGTTTTCTTACAACTCAGAATTCATTGGTGAGAACAGGACCAAATGAAAGAGAGTAGCGCGTCTCTGAAGCCTCTGGACTTTTGTTCTGTTACGGCCATCGTCACATTTTTCTTTTTCGTCTTTTCCCAGAAGGTTTGATGAAAACCAAGATCACAAAACTGCAAATAACAAGGACTTGCATGGAACTTCTTTACATTTGTAGGAGAATCACTAATAAGATGTTGCAAAAATGATGGATTTCATTCATCAATATTTCTGAACGTATAAATATAATATGGACCCTCGGTAGAATGTCTGCAAAAAAAAAATTACCTCATAACAACACTGGTAGAGTGAAAATATTGGTAATACTGCCGATGAAGCCTAATTTGCAAAAACCTGCCAGAATGTTTTAATCGAACCACATTTTTTGGTAAAGATTGTTATTTTAAATCAAACACAAGCTTCTGAGCAGTGTGTGTGTGTGTCCTTCAGGCTTTTACTAGCTTTTAGTCTTGTGCTCTTAGAATTTTGGGCCATCTATGTCCACTTTTCAAAGTGACTGATACTAATAAATACAGGAATCTAAAGGCTTTAAACACAGCTGCTCTGGTACAAGGACAGTCGCGGTCCTCATTGATCTTGTTATCCTGGTAAAGAAAAGATAGAGCAAAGAATGTGACTCATTTAGAGCTTGAATAGTAAATGAATACTGAGTCTTACTGTGTATTCTTCTAGTTTAAGAAGACACATGCCAAGGAACGGCAAAACTGGCAAAATGCAGCTTCAGTTTGGTTTAGTACTATTTTCAAGGTGTAAAAAAGCTCTTACAGCAATACTGTGCATTACATATTGGATCAGATGGGCTGATATTCTTCAGCAAATTGCAAGGACATTATTTTCCCCAATTTCCTGCAGAAATGTTAACAGGATTTTGTCTGCTATTTTCTCAGCCAAGCATTTCTCGCAGTGTGTCTTTGAAAGGGGTTCAAAATTTGTCTATTAGTTGTGTTTAAAAATAACCTATTCACATGTTCAGTGAAACTAGTGCATAGTGCTGGCTGCAACTATACAAGCTGCTCCGACTTGCCAGTAGGAGTTATCATGTGTTTAAATGAGAAACACAGGCTATGATATCAAATCATTCAATGCGGCTGAGCCAAAATCTTGAAGGATTTTAGAATATTCCTGTGAGATATGGATCCTCGACTGTTTTGATGCCCACCAATATGGCGAGAAAACAAGCATTTTCTTCCAAAATCACCCAACACAGATATATGTTTACATCAACATAGCACAAATGTAGCATGGAAAAGTGACTTCCAAGAGGGACAGATTTCACACTGCATTTTTATTCTTTTAGCAGTTTAATTGAAGGCTGTTTTTCTCATCCTAAAAGTTAGAATGCAGGCCTTTGCACACTGCGGGCATGACGAATAAATGACACAAATACTCGCCTCTGAATAGTACTGATCAAACTGGCAGAGATACCGATTGTCAACAGTTGCAACACTTGTTCAGTAGAAGGTTTGGATAGACTTGCATTGGTAGAGAACCAGCTACCAGAATCTTATTGATCCAGGGCAGAGTCTGGCTGTCTGGTCTGGTGTTGCATGGCCAAGGCGAATGAGTTTCCTTTGAGGGAAATGCTCTGAGAAATGAGTTACCTTTGCAAAATATTCTCACCATGCATATGTGTGAAGGGAATAACGGCATATATTTGGTATGTGCTGCCTTCGTTTTACACTGGGTGGCTGAGGGTATTTGTGGACAGACTTCCTGTCTCAACTATCATACTATTTGATCTATTGTACACAGCAGTATTACTGGAATGCCTACCTAAGCAGAGTGACTGTAACTGAGACTTCATATGATGTCACCAGCTTTTCTGTATATGATCTGACTGAGTTGTAACCAAAATAGATGGCTCTGTTCCAACTGTTCAAAAGCTGGCACACAAGCCAGTATGAGGATCTGCTCTTGAATGTGAGTCGGACCAAGACGTATTACAGTAACAGACCTAAATTGAACTCCACGCCGCTGACTCCTCTCGTCTACCACAATCAGAACTGCATCACATCAGAACCTTTGGTTTAGGTTTCAAGACGGTGTTATGGTCAATACTAGAGCCTGACAGATTTACCAGTTGATATATATAATCGGCCGATATTGCCCTATTTAAGACATGTCGGTATCAGTGTATATGCTGTGTGATATGTGCCGTTATGAAAACTCTTTTTCTACACAATATATAATGCAATAATGCTGCTTGGCGTGATTAAGAAATGGTCAGATATACTTTTTTAATAGTCAGTAATTAACTGAAACTAAACAATAATGATGTTTATTTAGTTACTTTTTAATTCTTGTTATTTATTTTCTGTTATACTTTATAGAATTGTCTGATGATGAAATATATTCCTTGTATAATGCAAAAGAATGTAAAACAATGTTAAATATTTGTTAAAAATAACAACCTCCACCTCTAAAATCAGTATCAGCATCTCTCTGATAAATCCTTTGTCAGTTGGGTTCTAGTCTGTACATGTAATAGTTTACAACTTGGCAGGATTGGTTGGTGCCTTATCTGTGGTGTGAAAGCTCGGAAATATAGCTCACGTTGTGTAAAGGCCATAAAAAGACAAGACAAAGACATGACGTAACTTCAGGATATTACATCATATCCATTGTCTGTCCCAAAGAAATGATTACTTAATGCAACACAGACTGCCAATCAGTTGAGCTAATTAGTCGAATTCAGATGCTCATGTGGCCAGAAGCTGCGTGGGCCGGGCCCACACAGTCATCATGTGCTTAATTTGAGAACTCGACGTGGCAGATTGACTCGGGTCAAGGGCGAAACCAAAGTACCTTTGCTGCACCAGCTCTGTTATAACTCCAGGCCCAAACAAACACTTGGTTATAGTACATATACTCACATGCACTTGGGCAAGAACTTGCACGCTCAACTCGAGGTTGTACCCGAGCAGCGAGCACACACCTCGCTGTGAGCCTTCGCGTCTCGACTCTTCCTATGAGTTCTGTCACTTCGCTGTGTTGAAGTGTAGCTGCAGGAAGCATAAAAAGGGAATCACCACTCGTCTTGCAGTAGCTGTGACAAAGCCGTACACACACATGCAGGCAGGCACACACAACAAAGCTCACACTCAGCTGTAAGAGAGATGACACATTATTAAACCCTCGCGGTGGTGTACTGAGCCCCACCGTCATCTGCAGCTTGTCTTCCAGTTCCTACTCTGTGGATCACTGTACTGGTGAGCTGGGAGGCATGTAGATGGATAACTACTATCTGTTCTATATGTTAATTCAGCAGAGCATATATGCAGTGTAAATGTATTCAAATATACAATCAGCGGCTGAGAATAAAGGTACACAGTCCCTATTTGCTCTGTTTCGTATAATCCTTTTTTATACATATTCTAGATAACAATAGAATCATCATGTGCATTACTGCATGACATGGTCCACTTTATTTCACACTTGCTGACATTTGTTGTGGCAGTCAGCTTCAAATATATATACGTGTACTAAAAATACAAGAATCACACAGTAACAGCAAGTGACTATCATACCTTATCAGTCGCTCTCTGGCCACACTGAATCCATTAAATATTATTTCTGTCACTTCATGTTAACAAGCAGCAGCTTGGATCAGACTGGATACATGCATGCTATCCTCCTACATTTGTACTTTTTAAACCCAACACAGGACAGGATGCAGTGCTTCTTATAGCAGGAAATTAGTGCCACTCCTTTTAGGACCGGGAGTCAAACATTTTATCAACTTTCCTAACTGAGGAAATTGCTCCAGTTTCACAGGGGTCCTAACCTATTAAAAGTTTCCAGGAGACAATGTTCAGGTCGAGACATTGAGTGGGAGAACAGTTGTTTTGGGAGCATTTCCTGAAAAGACTAGACTGACTTTTTGCAGGATGCAAATAAGAACACACGCAATGCAAAAACCAAGGTCCTTGCATTATTGCGCTTTTTTGCAGCTTTGCAGCACTGTCAGGGAAGGTGTTGCATTGTGGGTAATGTGGGTGCCAAGATCAGAATATGCAATATCTCAATAAATATCTTCGGTTCTGCTGCATCAACTTTCATTGTTTTTCTATCATAGGAGCTCAATGCTTTATCAGTTTTTACATTAACAATGCAAGTTATTAAAGATGTATAAATATATTAAGTATGTATAGGCATCATTTGCATTGATAACACTGCATGTTAACCTATAGATCATTTGATGGCACACTACAATCTTTGCCATCTTAACCATTTGCTCAAATGTTCAGAATACTGACTGTTAAAAATGTCATGTTGGTGAGTTCCGGTAACGTGTCCTCCACTGTCCTTCCACCCACAAACTTGTTCCAAAGAGTCCCCGGGCCCTGCGAGTCCTGACAGAGATTAATCTGTGTGTGTGTGTGTGTGCCTCAGTGTGTCTGCTGAAGTTA
>CAFUXE010000014.1:509429-535105 GCA_903364295.1 Serranus cabrilla | reverse complement strand
ATTAATCTGTGTGTGTGTGTGTGCCTCAGTGTGTCTGCTGAAGTTAACGCTGTCTGTCTCTGGAAGAACCTCTGGTCCCATGAGTAACCAAACTGACACGCACACAAAAACATACACTCATCACCCCCTGACCACACACACACACACACACACACCAACATTCTTAAGGCATGAGTAACCAGGGTTGGAAGCATAAGGGGACGACCTTGCGTCTAAAACCGAATGCCCCTCTTCACAAATGATTTGTGTCCAAAAGCCACACTCGTCCTCTCTTACTCCTACGATTCTTCTCCAGGGTCCTTTGAGGAGACTCAACTTTGACTCGGACTTCCTTTACACTCCTCCTCTTGCAACTTCTCCACTGAGACATGTTGCATAACGCTTGGCTTTAGTCACCAAAGTGTCTTAAGTCAGAACTGTTTTGCAGCGTAGGTTGTTTTGTCTTCTTCAGAAGTGGAAGATAATGAATTGATGATGGCGACTGGCAGGAACAGACCTCAGATCTGCACTACTTTTATTCCTTTTCTATTCTCCATTCTATCAGTAGATGACAAACACTTCTCTGAGTCACCGTTCACTCCTTCGCCAAAATGTGTATTTAAGTCAATGTTTACTGACGTCAATCTCATTGGCATTTACTTGTTGTGCTTTGTTTACTTTATTAGAGAGAAGACACACATTTTCTTTGGCTGTGAGTCCTCTTATGTACACACACATAGTGGAGCTCAAAATTGTATGACCTTATGTTTGTTTTGAATCAGTAAAAAAAGCATTCTTAGACCTATTCAGGGGTGATATCATTCTAAGATTATATGTGATGATCCTGTTATTATATTTATTATTATTTATTTATATTTTAATTAAAATGCAGAAACAGAAGCGACATAAAAGTCAATGCAGCAGAACCAGAGGTATTGTTCATTCTTATTTTTTTGGTCAAATGTGGTGCCTACATTACCCACAATGCAACTCCTCACCTACACTTCTTAATAAGATTCAGGTGTGTTATGCTTGTAGCTTAATCTCGTGTCATAAGAGTAAATGTATAAATGTGGGGCAATTTTTAACATTACATCATGCAAGTTTTTTTTGCATGAGTTAATTTGTGACTGGTTTAGATACCTCAGAAATCTGACCAAAAGAATTATATATTCTCAGACCCACAGGACGGGGAGTCAAAGCACTTCATCAACTTTCTTAATCGAGAAAATTACTCCAGTTTCACAGGGGTCCTAACCTATTAAAAGTTTCCAGCAGACAATGTTCCAGTTGAGACATTGAGTGGGAGAAGACATGTTTAGGAACATTTAAGCTTGCTAAAAAGACAACTTTTTGCACGATAAGAACACATGCTACAATGAACCAAACATAACAGAATTTACTGTGATTTAAATTCAATAAACAAATCAAAAGAAATCCAAAATAACTTCATCATGATTCAGATTCCCCCAGAGTCTGAATTCGTGCTTTGTCAGGTCTGTCTGCCAAACAACAAGCAAGCAACCTTCAACATGTCTGTTTTCTGATTGGAGTTGGGATAGATTTTTGAAGGTAGCATCCTGGAAGAAACACTTCTCTTCCTTCATTGCTGCAGAAATGTACCTGCATTTTCAGGTGATCATTGTTGCTGTGGACATTGTCGCTTCATTACTTTTTTACTTTTTTGTCCTGCATCTATCGCCTCCTATTTTAGTATTCCTATTCTTCCTCTGCACTTGCAGTCTAATGGTTTACCCAGCTGGTGCTGTGCCTCTCTGCTCTCAGCAGGCCAAATAAATCCTTGCTTTCGTGACATGCACCAGCATTTGAGCAGAATGTGGGTAGACATCCCTCAGCAGATATCATTGATCAAGGGTTGGAGAGACACTGATCTAAATATCTTCACTGCTGGTGGTGGGTTGCAAACTCTCTACCATGTCTTTTTTTTCTCTCCCTCCAGCTTTTTCTAAGGCATGAGAAAAGCTGCCTTTTGGCTAATCTGCTACTCTGTTGCACAACATGGCATTTTTACATCATGACCTTTTCGATTGCAGCTTTAAAATGCAGAAACACTCACTGTTATTTACCTTTTCTTATATTATCTTAAATTAAAAAGGGCAGTCTGCTAACTAGAATGCAATATCCCTCTTTCTTGTTGAAGTAAATATAGCCACAAGGGTCAAATCTTTCACAGGTGTTGTTGTGTTATTATCTTGAAGAATCCTACCTGCTTAAAAGTTTTATTAAGCCCAACATAGCTATTGATATTGCCCCTTAGATCTGACAAATAAAAATCAGTCTGTTGGTTTGCAGCTCCGCTCAGAAAACCACCAACACATTCTCCTCCTCTCATCTCTTTAGTGTCTTTTAGTTGATCACTATTCAACATTCACTTTGACAAATCAACAGTTTTAATGAAGTGTTGTATGTATCTGCAGTCTTCAGATCTGAGTTCATAAAGAAAAAGGCTGTCCTGCAAAACAAACTTCTGCAGTTCTTACATTTGTGTGGGTATTTTCAACCCAAAATAGATAGCTGTGTTGCAAGTTGGCACACAGGCAGCAAAGCTGACAAATTAAACATGAGGTAGCAGGTTCAATCCACAGCACTGACCGCAGGGTGTTCTCCAGCTGTGAGATGTCACACAGTGGCTGGCAACTATTTCATCTGTGGTGCCCACCATCAAAGTGCGAGCTGACAAACTCTGATTAAGGCACTGAACTTTAATGGTGCTGCACTGTGGGTAAATCTGCTCCAGTCACTGTGGTAAAACACATGATATCCATGTTTACACCATATGTGTGCAGTTGGAAACACAGCAGTCACTTGGCATCTGCTTCCAGATTTGATGAAAATCTGTATTAATGCAATGTGTGTCTGTATATTAGTCAGTTTTAGCCATTGATGACAGCATGTCTGGGTCTTCCAAAACCATGAGGTCATTGGATAAGACGGCACATTAGTCTCATCTGTAGTGTGGCATTTTGGTCATCAACATGAGCCAGAAGTGACCATATTTAGACGATAGGTTGGATATGACAGATAATCTGAACTCTGCAGGGAGCGCTAGGGAGGTGCATCCGTAATTAACCCCAAGTGTGATATTTATAAGGATACCAATTGTCGCAAGCAATAACAGGCTTAGAACTAAATGTATTTGCCAAAAAAAAGAACAGCTGACTCATTGGAGTGTCTTTTAGAACAAACAAATGCTGAATTTTTAGGTGATCAAAACCTTTAACTCTCATGAACACACAAACTGTTTAAGGGTCACAGTACTAAGACAAATACAAGGACAAAAACAAATCCACATCTCTTTTTCCCTTTTTCCTGATTGACATGTTGCCATTGTCAGTCACAAGACAGCCAATCCCTAAAGCTGATTCTACTTTATCATCTTTGTTTTACCCGAAATGGACCATAATTTACCAAATGAGCATCATCCTGAATTGCAGAAGACTTGAAACTAGTGATTGAGATTTTAAACTTAAATTTTTTGCTGAAGTAATAAATGGAACGAGAAGCAGGGTCATTTTCTCATAGACTTATATACAGTAGAGCTTAACAGTGAAGTACTACACTACCCACAGTCCACAGTGTCTGACTGGTGTATCTTTATGCTCAAAACTCATTTATTGTGGTAATGATCTTGTAGTTGGTTGGCTTTTTATATAAGGACTTCCTGATTTATTAGAACCAGAGCCATCACAGCGTTACCCTGTAAATAAATTCCCACAATCCAAACACCTGCTGTCCTTAACATGCAAACATCTGGATAGAGTCAAGCAAGGACAGCAAGAATAATGCTCGTAATGCTTGTTGGTTTTGTTTGCTTTTTGTTTCCAGTGCCTGAAAAATGAGCAGTCTGGATTCTATTAAACTAGATTACATTGGCCGTAATAAAGTTTGGGTGACGTATGTTTTAATATTGATTAAAGGGGGTTATGATGGATGACTGCTGCAGAAGTACTTGCGGTGGATTGATGCTACACTTTGGAATGTCTCATGATTTAAAGGCATGAAGGCAATTCTTTACATTGCTGGTGGCACTAGACAGTGCAGCCTGTGAGAACGCCCAGACGTCTTTTCACAATTATAATTGATTTGAAATTGAACCTGAAATGGTTTTCAAAACAGTATTCATCATTTCAAGAAAGCACAAAGCGACATACATGGATGTATATTTATCCCTGCTGGTTGTACACCCAGTGTTAGAATAAAGATGCTTTATTCAGAGGAGCTCTCTGTGTTCTTGTCGAGCTTAATTTGTTCTCCTGCAATGAATCTGTGCATAACAGAGTGACACGACAACCTCTGCCAGCCAGAGATAAACTCATAATGGAGATGTGAACTGAGTGCACAAGAGTGAACAGGTTGGAGAAATCACCTGACTTACTGTATTGTACAATGACGATGTTTTCTTTTATATTTTCTCTGCATTTTTTTTAAATAGCTGCAAACAGAGAAGGCTGCTTTGGAAGAAAATCAGAACATAACTTAATTATTTTATATGTGCTTCTCTTTGTAGAAGAAATGAAAAGGCTTTTCTGTTTGTAATCATAATTCAATAGGTGCAAGCAACCAAGTAGTTAAAGTCCTTTGATAACATGATGATGAATAAAGTATAAATTAAGCAAGTGATGCTTATTGCTTTGCACATATCTTGATCAAATAACAATCATTAAAAATCCAGTTTTTAAAGCTGATTACAAAGACTAAGGACACGTCAAGGCTTTTAATTCTAATTATGATTCAAGCATCTATAAAACATAGAGCAACGCCTCTAGTCTTGCATTTCTACATGAATATTTGGTTTGCCCAACATAAAAAGCTTCAAGGATTTATGACAAGACTCCGCAAGATAAAGGCAAGAACTGGGAGTATTGAATAGAGGTAATGTAATGGGAGAAAAATAGGTTCTGATACTGAACAAAGGGTTAATAAAAAGAGCCGTCTTTGTCAATTTGCAGAATATTTTCTCAAGCATGATGTCTCCTGCTCTAAAGGTCAGATGAGAGAAAGATGAAAGTGCAACCTGGAACATCTCCCCCAACTCGAGGCCTGACAGGGAATTATTGATTTGAGGCATAAGGAGCTGAAAACACAAGTGAACACAGGCCTGGATCGGAATCCAGTGAAGACTTTTCAACGTCTACACATTGAAATTGGCAATTGATTGTCGTTTTCGCAACTGAATGTTCTTTTAGCATGATGCATCATTCCCAAAGCCTCATTCTGAGATCAGACGGGGAAAAGAGAACCCACCTTGCTCTCAGTGAACCTTCAGCCGCTAAAAAAAAGTCAGTTCATCAAAATGAAGCTTTGATGCTCTGTTTTCATCCGCATTAAAGTGAAAAACCTGGCATGGAGTATCTACAATAAAAGTCCAACTGTGCTATGTATTGCAACGTGAGTTCTGTGATGACAGACTTCTTTTTATTTTCATCTGCCCTGCCATGTGGGAAATAAAGTGCAAATCCTACTCATCACTTATGCTTTGCTGTCTCAGACAAAAAGATACTGTGAGGCAGCAAAACAATGATTCACTGCTCTGCTATTCCCAGTCTAGACTTCTCTCTCTCGTCGAGTGTGGAAAGACGAGTGCTTGCATACCAACTTTCAACTCTGTCTTCTTAACATTATGTTCACATACATGGAACTGCATTCTCAAGAACGTTTTGAGGTTAACACATGTTCTTGTGGATTAGGATCAAAGTTTTAAATGTGGTTTAAAAACTATGTGATAAAGCTACTTGGTTACATTGAGGAAAAGATCCCAGTTTGGGTTAGAATAAGAACAGTGGCTATGCAATTAAGATTACATAAAAACAGTGTTTGGTCATATATACATTATGCACTGCGTTTGTAAAGACAAAGGCTGTAAGTGCATTACCAATGCAGTCATAGTTTTAAACACAGGGTTAGTGTTGGAGAAGATCCGAGTTTGGGTTAAAATAACTACCTCAGTCACATTATATAAGTTGCGTACCCAATTACAATATATTTGCGCCGTAGAATAATGTTTGCCATATCACCTCATTTTTGTCTTAACCAACTTGAAAGCTGTAGAAAAGGTTATGGCTTATTAGTTTGTTGCTAACTTTGTTTTCTTTTTCACAGTTTTAAGCTTAATGATGGTTTATTAAAGCTGCTTGCTGTGGCTAGAAAAGAAAAGGATGAGAGTCATAAGACTAGATCATAACTAAAACAATGAGCTGAAAGATGTTAAGTGCTTTGTGAAGTCAACAGGAACTGCAGATCGGTGTGATAGTCGTGCATTTGTCACCAAGAGCAACCTTTTTTCACTTAACACACACACACACACACACACTCATTCTGTCTCAATCTAAACACGATGTTAAACTTAGGAAACATGAGTCATTAGCAGTGTTCCAGTGTACTCATTTTTAGGCTATGTTGTCATAATGTCACTTGAGAAAAGTCAATGAAGAGTGGCATGAATGCTGCCGTTTTATAATTTCATCCCTCATAAGAGTTGAATAAGATCCTGTTTGGTAAAGCACAAACTGCACATTTAATTTTTGATCCCATTAGAGCCCCATTAAAGTGGGCAGTCTGTGTGAAAGCGAAATTTAGAAATAAGTGGCATGTCACAACTTCATTTAACATTACTCACTGTCCACTGTGCTGTCTGGAGATCCACTAATAGGTCCACAATGAATGAGCAGCACACAATTACACTCCTCCACCCTTGTTTTTCCTCTTCTTCCGTCCCTCCAAATGCATCTCTGTGGCAAGGCAAATGTCACTAAATGCCAGGCCAGGCTTACCATTCCAAAAGCCAAATGTTAGTTCATCTGTTATGTCAATTTCCAGTCAGCTTGACCAGCTGTTCTCATGGTTGGCTCTCTTTAGCCTCAGTGACAGGAATAAGAGATTGACCCTTTGGCCTTTGCTGGCTTTAGTATGTCACACATGACCAATAGCTGCTGAGAAGGTTATGGAGAAACAAAGTAGCTGGCTTCACATGCAATACGTATCCATACCACACAAACAGTATTGAAGACATCCATATAACATAAAAAAGTAAGTTAACCCTCTAATGACTCCACCAAGAGCTAATTAGTGTCTGGAGTCCAGTCTAGTGCAGGAGTCCCTTAAATGTGCATTCTTTTTAATGGCCACCAGGGGAGACTCCACTGCTTACACAATTAAGTCCGACTGTATCAGACCCCACTTCTTATTACCTCAGTAAGTATTTTTCTAATTAGTTTATAATCAAAATTGTCTTTTTAGAAACCACAAAGTGTTAATTTTTGCAATTATGGCCCCATTTAGACTAAAATAGACAATGGGGAAGGGTATGCTTGAGGGCAGGGGTGTCAAATGGATCCATGAACCAAGTAGGAACACACGTGAACCATGTTCACATGCTGCTTCTGTGCTTGGTTGGAACCAGTTGGAAACCTGCAGCCACACTCACCCTTCCAACCAATGCCCCTGCTTTTGGGTTGCGGCTCAGTCATGGTTACTTGTACGATTTTGGATTCACTTCTAGTTTAAGTTGCACAGATTGTTTGAAGGTCTTAGTTGATTTACTACCCCAGTCAACATTTTCAAAATGAGTTTATGGTCTTAATCCCTAGTTCCAAGTCTTCTTCAAATGTTCTATGGATTTTTGTTCCATTTGTGAAGTGTACTTTGTGATTTAACCATAGCACTTTGTCCCTTTGACAGTGTATTTTCAGTTCATTAAAGTTCATTGTAACTCTAAGTCAGCTATTTGAATGAATGATATACCAAGCTACTTAGCTAGCGCTTGTGTTGGTTGATAACTTGGTGTTCTCCTTTTCAGCTCCACCCTCTCATCCAAATATTATCACTTCTGGTTCAAAATCAAGATGGGGATGATAAAAAATGCCAGACTCGAGGCTTTAAAACAGTCCACAAAGCAATGTGTGCCTCCTCTTTACACAGTTTATGCTCTAGACCTAACCAATTGCTGATACTTGCTGATATTTTTTTGCACTGTAGCTGTCAACAGTATGCTTCTTACTGTCTGTCAGTGGGACATTTTTTTTAAGAGGCATTCAAGGAAATGAGACAGCTTGTTATTGCTTTTTAAGTGCACCCTTTGTTACTTACAGTGGTGATTCATCAAAAACACGGGTGACACATCTGCACGTCTTTTTACAAATAATACACAGCTATAAAAAAGTTTTGTCTCAGCATCTTTTGCTTTCAAACTTTATCATTAGAACTTCCTCACAGCTTTCACATCTGAAGTCGTCCGTTGACTGATCACAACTGGAGGACAATGAACCTTTGTCGGGTTAATTAAAGCTTCATGAAATGAAGCAGATGAGGAATAAGCAAAGCCCCGAGCCGCAGCCAGGCATGTTGTTAGAATAAGGATATTGCTTCCACATAATTAGGTTGAATATTGTATTTAGAGGAGTGAATGCAGCTTTATGAGAATCCAAACCCAAACTAAGCATAACAATCAAATATTGAGATAGAGATAATAGCCAAGGAATATTGAAAACAATGAATCATATTGAACGTATGGAGAACAGGATGATCCAGATTATTGGTGTCAAGCCCCTTGAAAAAAGGAGACTACTCTGAGAGCAGACACATCTTGCTGTATTGCATGCCCTGTTAGTTAGCTATGAAGTGAAAATGATCATCCTACTCTGTGGGATTCAGCCTGACAAGTATGTGCAAATGGAGTGAATCTCTTCAAGTATACCCTGGGTAACAGTTCCCTCTCTTTCTCCAGTCTCTTCCTCTTTTCTTCTCCCATAGTGACACTCAACATCTGTAGCCACTGTGACACAATCTGCAAGTAATCCATAACCATAAATCTGATGACATCTCATCTGGGTGGGTGGGTGTTTAGGGGGGGTTACATCCCCGCCAACACAGGAGCAATATCACCGTCCACTAGTCAAGCATCTCCAGCACCTCCAGAACCTTGAAATTAGAACAACCATGCGGCGGATAGCCTTTTTTCCCTCCTCTGTGACATTCTCAGGCACATACTGTACTGGGCCGGCCATTACTGTACATACCCTTTCATCTGCTCATACATCAGGCTAATTTGGCGTTTTATTAAAAATCTGATACGGGCTGGTCAATGTCGTTCACCACCAATATCACGAAGGTTCTTCCGTGACCACAGCTTGTGAATACATCACTGTCCATTGAAAGCAATTCCAGCATGACACCGGAATGTAATTCTCCTGTGCTTCAGAGGTAACTGTCTCTAATCCTGTTAGGGAACAGGCCTCTTCCTGTCTTAAAGTGACACTTGTAACTTTTGAAACATGTGTCCTCTCATATTATACAAAAATATATATAAACAATAGAATGGGCTCTTGCTCAGTTCAGCATGTCATAGATTTTGCAGCAACTAAAATGTAAATAGACATTTTTAGCAAAGGTAAAAATCCTATATTCACTCATGCACTTAAACTGCAAGGTGAAGCGCATTAAACATATCAGGAACAATGTAAGCATTCATGTGGTTTTCTTCCATTTTATTTCCACTCTAATGCACCTTTAATGCATTTGAGTGCACATGCTTAGATAGACTATTGATTCCTACATATAATCAGCCATTGTAATCTGAATTGAATCAGTCATATAACTGTTTCAATGCACTGCACTGTACTGTAAAATCCATTAATCAAGTACAATTTCTGGTAAGTACAGATAATCTCCCCACTCCTATACACCCTATTGTCCAGTAATGTGTTTAAGTCTCCATGATAGCATCAAGTTCAGACTGTATCTTGCTCCAAGGCTATCTCCATGGTAAATAGCCTGCGATAACCGTCCTTATTATGTCTGATGCTGCCAAGTTGTCACCATCTATGAAATAACACCACTATTAGCAGCTAATGGTGAGCTCTACAAAAGACAGATTTGGAGAGAAGACACTATTAATTCTCCAGGGGTCAAATACAATGTGTGTGTGTGTGTGTGTGTGTGTGTGTGGCTGTACAGTATGAGATTGTACAATGATGCCATTTAATAACAATTGAGATCACTGGAGAACTCCTTAGCAACCAGGATTGTTGTGCTGAAGTCATCATATCCGTTACAGAGATTAGCATGGGTGTGGATGGATGGCTCGAATTGGGGCTGTAATTAGAGCTTGTTATGGCAATTTATGACTGTGTAACAAAATATGTCAGAAAAGCTGTTGGACTTGAGTGCTTATTCATTCCCAAAACACTTCCATAACAAAGTTGATAAGATGAGCACTGAACAAACTGAACTGAACTTGCTATTTACCTGTTACCAAGCTGTAAACATGTTGAATTCCCATGATGGTGTGCTTGGGAATACTCTTTTAGAGCGCTGATACAAGATTAACTCAGGTCCTATCAATAAATCATATCCCTGGTGTTCAAAAGTGATTTATATTATCAGCTGAACAGCTAACCTGTGAAATGAAGTGCTAATAGGAGGAAAGGTGATGTGCTATAGTACACACGCTGGTTCTTAAGAATAGGTAGCTTTGCTGTTGTGGGGACAGCTAATGTTAGGTGACGGCAGCTTTTGGACTCATGCAGAGTTCTGAAAGGGTTTTGTCAGAGCAAAATATCACTAACAATCTGCTGTGGAGAAAAGAGGCCTTAATTACTAGTTCTAGACCTCACTGTGTCGTGATGGTGGGTTTTCTAAAGGGACTGTCTGGTATAAGAATTGGAGACAAATAGCCCGATTGGTTGTTAATGTGAATTCTCAGCAGGTTGGTGTTTTAGTTAGACTGAGGCAAAGCCACTGGAGGCAAGTTCAAATAAAAGCAGAAAATGATGCAGTCAAGCTTGGTTTCCCAGTCAACCGAACTGTACCTGTTCAGCTTCATATGTAATCTGATGGATCGGCCTGCTGACTAACTGTGCATTAATTAGCTGCATGGTTATAAATGAATGAATTGGCAATATCCAATATAACTTTGAAATCTTACTTAACGGTGATATTTGTCACTCAGATTTTGAAATACAACAATTAGACAATTAATCAATTAGACAGTGAATGGATTGACAAAATTAGTGAAAATAGTGATTTGCTGCTTTGTCTTGGGACAATAAAGATATTTTTGGGTTTACAAAAGACAGATTTGTAGTAAATATTAGCCCAAACCATGGGCTAAAGGAAATTGTGATTTTCTTTCACATTTGTACAACATTTCATAGTTATGGATGTTATTTCCAAACACTCCCGTACCTCAGGTCTTTATCAGCCTGACACCTCAACAAAGACAGTTGAAGTTTACCACCAAATCAAAAATACATATTTTTCTGTTACCTGTAGTGCTTTGGTGTTAGTGTTGGAGTTAATGGATGTAGAAATGTCTCCCTTTTATTGAATATTGTGCTAGATGGCACTCTTCTTGTGTTGTTAAAATATGAAAAACTCGACAACAATGTCTTTTTAATAAAAAAATCAGTTACTAAAGATACTTCACAGACCTTGCTGTGAGTGTTTTTTTTTTTATGTAAGAACCATTTTCTTTCTTTGTAATGACACCTGCCAACTTAAAGCTCATAATTGTTTTTCTATTTTTTTTTTGCCAATTTGAGGGGAGTGTTAGTGTCTGTTAGTGGGTTTATGCCAGCTTTTTTCATGAGAAACAACTACCTGCACCCTCTGGAAACATATTAGTATGAGCAACACTCTTCACATTACAAATAGCCATTTGAATCAATGCTAATATCAAAATATTGGTTAGTGCAGCTTTAATATGACTAACTTCTGTAGCTGCCTTCCAGTAAGTTAAGTCATTTTCCTCAGTGAAAGAGTCAAGTTAAAATATGACCACTGAGGTAAATCAACACCTCCTCAAGCCTCAACACAACTGGACAATAATTGCTCTTCATTTGTGACGTGTCTATATAACTACACCTCTAATAATGAAAGAATAACTCCTTTGTTAGAACAGGTATTTTTTGAATCCCATTAACCTCAAAGGAATACCCATTTATGCCTTCAGCTCCAGTTCTCAGCATGGCGACTGACCTGCTGTGCCTTCTTACTAATACTGGCTTGTAATAGCAGCTGAATATGGGGGATGCTCTGAATAATGTGGCTCCAAATGCCTCGCACAAGTAGTGCAAGCAGCCTGGGAGATGAATCGGCCCTTTGTGGACTGGTTCAATGATCACCCAAATGTTTTATTGAGCGAACTGTTTTGACCAATGATATGTGAACCATAAATATGTATTGAACACACTGTTTGATGAATAGGTTAACAATGTTTAGACGCAGCTTTGGATTTTCAGTCTGCATTGCATGATATCACTGGGGAGGTGCAATGAAGGGGAAAAAATAAATTGGAAAAGCTGAATTAGAAGTGAATATATTGCAATGCATCAATACAAAGTGATCTGGGGCTGTGGGTGTTTTTAAATGTGGAAAAAAATGTTTGGACTGAGAAAAACATGGGAGAGGTCAGAGAGGATGTTTGATTACTTTTGGCCTGTACACAGCATTTGGATTGGCCTCAGATTGCCCAGCAGACTCAAATTAAATCAAACATCCACAAATAAAACATGGTTTGGGTTCAAGTAAACAGAGGCCAACAAATAGAGTACTTCCAAATAAACAAAGTGCACTACTCTAGTTTTATCTGTTTGGCTATTTGGAATGAAACCCATTTGCCTTGATAAAATGTCACAAATGCTAACTTAAAAATTGATGTAATTGTAAAACCCTCAGCTACAAACTTACTAAACAAGGACTCACAACATTGGCAAGCATAGTCAAATAAAGAGATGAAGGCATGAGACAGACAAATACATCTTTATGTAAGTGTCATTTTACTGAAAGAAAAACATTTTCAAGGTCTATCAGCTGTGTCAAAGACAAATGTATGCAGCATTTACATATCTATCAATGTCAGCTTATATATGAGACGTAATTTATACATTTCCTTTCAGAACCACAGAAGACAATAGTTTTAAAAGTCCAAGTAGCACACCTTGTGATGAGTAAACAGAGCTTTGTTTAAAAAGCTGTCCAAGGATCTCTTTAAGGTGATAATTTCCACCCTATTCTTACTCTGGTATTCTCACCTGAACCTAAACCAGTCTCACTCCTGATGCCTAAAGTGGGTCAATGAATGCATTGGGAATGCACCAATGAATGCACCAGTCACAGGCAGAATAGGACAAATCATGAACTTCAAGGAGCAGAGTTCGGACAACATAACATGGCCTGGTCCTGATCCTTCACCCTCCTGAAAGACAATCCTAATCATTACCATCCAGGACAATTATAAATCAAGTGACAACCTCTGACTCAATAAAAAATAAATAAAACAATGGCTTAGTGCCTTAAACCTGCATTATCTCCACTGTCCAGCAGGGGGCAACTCCAAAAATGAGTCACAATGAGTTACTTTCACTTGGTTTATTATCTTCCCAATGATTTTATGGTCTCAGTTGCTAGTTGCAAGTCTTATTTAATACAGCAGGACAGCATTTCTGTCCATGATGCCCCCAGTGTGAGTAATATAGATGATATATCAGGGTGTTTGTTTGGACACACAAGGTCAACATGAGGCAACGATGGTTGTTTTTGGTCCAGGAGGTGCCAGATAAACCACATCATTTACCATGTGAAGCTAAAAATTGCAGGAAATTACACAAGCCGACTCTGAATAATGACTTTGAAATTACAGAGGAAATACATGTCTGCAAAAGTTAGGGGGGAAATGTTGTCCTTTTGAAGAGGATGCAGGATACAATGTTTGATATTACCTCAGAACAAAAACTTGGTTTCGCGTATTATTCATCAAGAGGTGTTACGCAAGTAGGTATTAAAAATAAATCATGTGGTTGATGTTGTTCCAAAAGTTGTAAACTTCATTACTAACTCCAAGGCAATTTGTCATGCTGTTGGAGGAGCATGAGACTGAACAAGCTGATCTGGGCTACCACACAGCTGTCAGGTGGCTCAGCCTGGGCAAAGTGCTCAAATGAGTGTGGGACCTGGAATCAAAGATTCAGGAGTTTTGTGTGATGAAAGGAAAAGCACATCCCTCAATAAACCAGTGCAGACTGGTTGGCTGGTTTGGCATTTGCCGTTGACTTAACTGCCCTCATGAATAAACTGAACTCATGATTGCACAGGAGATGCACAGCTTGCTCAAGGCTTTCATCATTTAGCATTTTAGCCACCTGAAAAATTGTTGTTCAACATTCGGTTGGACTTAAGCCACTCTAAGTAAAATAGACAATAAATCAGGGTATCGTTTGGGGGATGGCTACCATGTGATTAACCAGTTGCTTACGTGGAAACATGTCAAACAGGCTAGCTGTAGCAGTGTGTCACAGTGTGTTTTCAGTTCCTGAAAATGAAATGTAACATTTTGGTCCCCTAAAAAAGATCTTGTTTAGCTTTCAGTTGTACCTCAAACAATTTAAAGTGTAGGCTTTTTCCATTATATATCACAGATAACATGAATTAGGTCACAGTGGCTCTGTCCACTTTTTTCTATGAAATGATCATAACCTGTGTGGAAGGTGTCATAACAACATTCCCAAAATGTGATTACCTGCAGGGCATTGCAGCCATGGCAGGTTGGGTAATAAACCACCAGGGGGAAAAGACTATTCACGGTTGACGTGCTGGCTTCATACTGAATCCCAGAGCTGTTTAAAGCCTTTCAGTGGACTGGTAGTCATGGCACTTTTGAGCTAACCTTAGTGAAGAATAGCATTCATTTATGGGTGCATTGTAAGCATAGACTACAAAGCGCCTTGAAGTGTGAGCACTTAACAAAGCTCCTTTCCATCATTCTATAGGTGTCAGTCTGTGGCTGTCTTTATGACCTACTTTTCTTTTTTATTCAAGTAAAATGTACAGAAATCTTGGACAAAGGTGGAAAAAAGTTCTCAGTTCATGACCATTTTTCTTTTGCATTCTCTCCTTTCAATTTTACCCATTATCTGCTTTCTGCTTCCGTCAGGTAGGATTCCTCATTCGCTTATTCATTGTTCGTCTTCAAAGAAAATGTATCAGGTGACTAGAACCAGTAAACACACAGAAGAAAACAGTGTCACATCAAAAATTACAGGACATCCTGAGAGCTGATGAGTTTGTTTTTCTGATCAGATCCATCCGATGACTAAAATCTTTAATCTGGTTAAAATATATTGTTAAAAATGTAAGTCTCTTGTCTCCTGGTTTGAACATTGTTGGAAATATGTAAAATAGTGTATAACATATTGGTATTTATCCCCACTCTTTTTTCTTTAGAGCATTTTATCTCTTAAAACTTAAAGATGTTATTTTTCCAATTATTTATTTGTTTGAACACACAACATAACTGCAGAAAAGAACTAGATAATTTTAACAGTATGCGTTTAAAAACCGGGACATTGGACAAACTGACAATACAAGAAATCACCACTCTGCTGATGGTGACAGAGAACAGCAGAGCATGTATTTATGTGAACATGTCCTAGAATAAGTGATACAGTACAGAGGGTATACTGTGTCAGCCACATTAGATGAGGATCCAAATGTCACAGGATAAATTTGCGCAGCACGAATGTTGCGTGGGCGTTCCTTGGGCTTAATTAATTCTGGCATTCTGTTGGTTAAAGTGGATGCCACCTTTTCAAAATGGTGCCTGTGTGTCATATGAAAGTGAAACTCTTAAAAGTTGCCCTCGGTCAACTTTGTTTTCTGTGGATTTTTTTCTTTCTTTTTTGTTTGTGAGGAGAGCAGATGTATAATGTATTACAATTCCCTGCAAAATATGCTACAAGGCTAAAAAAAAAATTCAGGTAATTGTGCGATATGTGTGTACTAAATATTACGGTAAGAGAGTGAAAGAACTGACTTCAAAATAAAAGCATCCTTTTGGTAAACCTTGTTCAATAAGTCACTTTGTTTTATTAAAGAAATAAAACAATCAATACATGAAAGCTGTTGACTGCTGAATATATTTTTGAGAAAAAATTTTCATTTTTGTGACTGAATTTCAAAATTTCCAAAATTAAAGCTCGCAAAAATGTTGTAGTCCAGTTGCGTTCCCTCTAAATTCAGAATAATTCTCTAAAACACTTATTTAAAAGAAATAGGAAAATATTGAGCCATAAGATGTTGGTGTTTTCTTCATTTGCTGTTCTTTCACCATACCAAACGGCCGACAGCACAACAGTGAAAGCTTTGCTGCAAAAATCAATTATCAAGTGTACCTGAACAAGCATGCCACATTGTAATTGGCAAAGAAGCCTTAGACTGTCAAAATGTTAGTATTTTATTATGTAGTGATGCTCTACTAAGACCTTGAAACATCTCAAGTCTGAAGAATAAAATGTGCTTTTGTGGGGAAAAAAGGGACCGACCAACCCATCAATCTCTAGTTTTCAGCAATATGCGTCATCGACATGGATTAAAAGTAAACGGCTCAGTGGGAGACCGAGCCATTACTGTAATGATGAAAGGCAGTGCTAGTGCTGGCTTGTCAGCAAGCGAGAGTATGCACTTTTTACCTCCGGACTTCATTAAAAGGAGATTCAGTGGGCTTAGCCTGGAAGACCAGTGCTAGCAGGGGATTGGGGAAAGGGCGCAGGGGGTGCAGGGACTCGGCAGTGCATTTGTAGCTGCATGGGAATTTGTATGCGTGGCATGGCTGTGTGCATGCACGCATCTGCCCATGCTTGTATGGTTTGTGTGTGTTATAAATTCTGTTCACACGCTTCTTGCCCATGCTTTGGTTGCAGAACTGTTTATCATGCTGTGGCCTTTCACTCCTCTCACCATGCTGGTCAAAGATGAAAGACATCTGTTCCTCTGATGAGGGCTCGGGGGCACGAGATACTCCTTATCGGTTACTCCAAGTGGCCTTGGCGCATCGGCTTGATAATTGATGAATTAAACAAGCTTTTCTTTTTAGTTTTAATTAGGGGCGTTGATTCAGCAAAAGCTAAAGTGCAGAAAGGTCACCTATCTGCTGACTTTCACTACATACTGATAACAAAGACACTCAATATGTTATCTTTACCCATCTTAAATTAGGATTATTTGACAAGAAACCTGAATAATTTGACTGATTTTACTAAGATTGCACCCACATCCCTTTCTCTGAAATGGGAGCCTCCTAAGGAGCATGTTTGTCAGTGATGCCATTGTTTGGATTGGTCCATAATTTCAAACCCCAATAGTCAAATATACGCATTCATGAGAATTCCCATGATAATTTCCTACCGGAAAAAAATCATTTGATATCCTAGAATATATGAAAGTTTGGTTTTACAACTGGGGAGGCAGCATCAGGCACAGATATGCAAGGCAGTTGGACAGACTGGTCAAAGAGCTGGCTCTGTGATTGGAGCCAGGCTGGACACACTGGAGGAGGTGTTGTCCTAACATCTTCCTGCCTAAATTCCTATGTTTCAACAAGGAGGGACCGATGACGTAGTTCAGGACAATTAGCCATGTGTTTCTAACCCTGGCCCTTCCTAACTGCAGGGGGAGTGTGTATTTTTGGAGCAAATTATCCTTAGTAGCAATTTGTTTTCTGCATAACGGGCTGTGGGACAAACAGGCTGTATGTCTAGTGGGACATATTTTGGACCACTGAGGTTTTTGGAATAATGGGCCATCAGAACAGAGGGCAATCCCCATCAGAAAAACATGCAAATAAGGAGCGACAACAATGGAAATAGAGTTGGATTATTAAGACGACTGCCTTCCCTTAAATGAACTCAACTGCATTTAATCCAATCACAGGCAATTAATCATTCGGAGGATACTGGCAACAGCTCAAATTGGCAAACTAACTGACTGTTGACAGTTCATCAAGTCGTGGAGTTTTTACAGCTGTTGGTTCCACATTAGCATGAGATGAGTTAATCTTGCAGCTCTCCCAGTGGTCCTCAGGTCGCTCTGTGAGCACTGTGGGAGCCGCTTAGGTACTCAGTGTTCCTCCTGCTCTGCTCATTTGCATTACTCACTGACCCAGTGACCTCGCACCGGCAACACCTGACATACAGACCATCATTTCATATCAGGGCTAAGCAGATTGGTTTTGTAGGCTCTGCATGAAACACTTATTTAACCAAATGAACTGAGTGAATATAAACCGGTTTATAGACAGCTCTTGTCTCTCCCGAGCTCTTATCTGGTGTCCTCAGATGTAATCTCAATGGAGAGCTGACAAGCTGGATGGCTAATTTCCTGACTGGGAAGCCTCAGTATGTGGAAAACACAATGTCAGAGTCGTTCCATCAGCGACCACCCCACAGGGCAGTGTACTAACATCTTAATTCTGGTTTGGGAATACAAGGTTTGGCTAAATTTACTACATGTAAACAACTCAGTGGTCTGACTTGGGACTTGCTTTCTCACATGTGCTGTGCTCTCTCTGCCCTCTTTTATGCCTGACTTGATCAAAACAGTGATGCTGCAATCTGCCGCTCTTGACATTGACTGAATTCTGAACCTTTTTCTTCATTTTTACTTTCCAGTATTTATCTCTTCGCTCCTCCAAAACATTCTTGACATTTTTTATTCTCAGATCAATGAAGCTCGAAGAAAACACAACCTTAGACAGCCCTGGTAAACTTTAACCAGTGCTACTGGGATTAATTTCTATTACCATAATCATTAATATCCATGACTGCGAAATTTCCTGAAAAAGTTTCACACATTGGATTCTCAAGCTGAAGTTTGACTAAACTGTCAAACTGACATTTTCTCATCCTGACACGTCTTCAACAGGATGGAGACAAAGTAGAAGAGAGAGGCATTTTCAGATTGAACTGTCACTTGTCAGGGACAATATTTCCATTTGTAAAGGTATTACTACACCACCCACCACTGAAGCTATCACACTCTGGTTTTTAAATAAGGCCATTTAAAAAAGTAAAGGCTGGAATTAAAGCAAATGATATTCCATTATCACAATCCACTCAATAGACAAGACTTTTTAAACAAGGCTATTAAAATCCAATCTTTTAAATAGAAATATCCCCTGTAGAGCTGAAAGGTGATCACCTGCAGCTAATGTCAGCATGCTAACATGCTGATGTTTCTCCGTTATAATTGCAGAAGCTTTCTATGGTGGAGGCCATGGACAAATGGTGGATTGTAATTTCTGTCTCATGTTGCATTTTATAGCTTCTTAATCGTACAGTTCTCATGGAAATATGATGTCTTCTTTTTTCTCTTTTATTTTGCCTTTGCATTTCCAGGTTTTCCTGGTTCAGTGCTGAAGTCTCTTGTACCTGCATTCTTTCTAATGGCCAGAGGGGGGCGACTCCACTGGTCTGATTGTGTTGCAGTCACATTTGAGGAAATGACCCCTCCTCTCACTTGATTTATTGTCTTAGTAAACATTTTCCGAATGAGTTTATGGTCTTTTACACAGCAAACACAGTAAACAATATTCTCATTTAGAATGAAATGGATCAGCACTGTATGCTAAGAGTGGGCTATCTTGTGATTGGTTGGTGGCTACCATAATGCACTGTATGTTTTCATCTGTTTCCAATTCGGGAAAGTTCAGTGTAACATTTTAGTTGCCTAAAAATGTCTTGTTTAGTGTTGGCTTGTACTAAAAGACACTCTCAGAAGTTGGACAAAAAACCAAGATGGTGACGACTATAACGCCAAACTTGAGGCTTTTAACCATAGTCCACAAACCAATGGCTGACGTCACATTCTATGATTTAAAGATAGCTTATGTTAATTGTTTTCACTCTCTTAATTTGGCATGTTGGCATACATGGATTTGACCAAAAAGAAAATACTGGACAAATTGAAATATTGACCTGATTGCACCAGCAGTAATATTTAATCTAAAAGTGTTTGTGGTTGGGGTTTACACACTGGACTGCAGAAAAAAAAATGCAACCAGGCATCACTTGCTTCATAAAAATAGCTTGATCAAACCACACGACACTATCGTAGCATGTGCTGAAGGCTGAATTTGTCCCAAGATTGGCATCAGGCATCATTTACTGGTTGCAGAAAACAGCATGACAATAAATTATTTCATAAGCTTGTTAGCCTGTTGAACTCTCTCTGTAGGCCAAAGCATAGTGTTAGCTTCCTTATTTTCTACTCCAATTCATGCCAGTTTGGTTAAAACAAATAAATAAAACAATGTGCATGTCTTGATTTATGGAACCATTTGATTATTTTTCTTCTCTTGCTCTGTAAAGCTATAAAATCAGACATAAAATTGTCTTTCAGGTTATCCCCTTTTATGTTTCACACTGGAGGAAAATAATAGGACACCTGAGCTGCAGCTTAATGTTTGTTGTCGTACTTTACAATCCTAACACAACAGGCCAAATTAGACTGATTAGCTGAGACAATCATATTTATTAGACATTTAGTCTTATGCCAGCTGTGTCACACCCGGCACACATTCACATCTCCTCACCGCAATAAAACGGCTTTTTCATTTCAAGCAGAAATAGATGCTGAGTTTTGTCTGCTCAGTGGCAGCATCCATCCATATTGTAATACCTGTGTGCACGAACATCTGCTCAAAAATTGGATCCACTGCAAGCAGATGATTTTAATTTTTGGGCTCTGTATTTTTGTCTTGTTTAGCTGGAAAGAAAGGTACAAATGAAGGTTTTTGAAGAACATTTTGCACGTTGCAAATGATCTGAATTAGCAAACAGTGAAGGCTACAGCAGCAGCAGTGTCTGTCTGGTCCTCTGCAGTGTACAGTACTGTGTGCAAAGGACAATCAGTTCATCCAATGCGGTCTTAGATATGAAACTGCATGCCTCAGGGTTAGTCGGCTAATATTCCACAGACGAGATCCCATGATCAAAGAGTGTGCTGTGAAATATGGGAGAAGTCAGTCAGCTCAAAAGCACCAGTTCAGCTAACTGGCACACAGTCACTATATGTTCCACACTGCGCCTACTAGGTGTCCTTGATTTTATAATGAGACAGTTTGGGTTCTCAAAATTATTCATAGCTAGTGGGTGGACCTTATTATTAGCATTCTTGCAATGCAAATGACTATAGCTTAAGCATCATGAATATCAGGGACAAATGTGGAATGTTAACACATATTATACAACTCTATCAGTAATACACACCATCACCAAGTCATGCAAGATATGTGTCTGAAAAGGTATAAAGAGCACTGCTGCTTCCCCTCTACTGGTTCTCTTCTATCCCTAACATGATTAAATGTATGATTGATTGATTAGTTGCGGATAAACTAGCTGAACCGTGTTGTTTTCTTCACCGCAAAAAGCCTCCAGCCTTCATAAGAGATGGGTGCAGTGATGCAGGACAGCTCGCTTTGCTTTCTTTTTTGCATCATTTTATGATTTGATGTGGAGTTAATTCTTTAACAAGTCCTCAACCCATAATACTGTACATGTAACTAGTTGCTGCCCTCTAACACGACCCCCAGGTTCGCTTCCTACACTCGACCCTTCCATGTTCTTACACCTAAACATAACAGGGGCAGTTTTAAGCATGTGATTAACATTTATTAATCAATTAATTATTATTAGCTTTATAAATCAATCTCCTCCAAATATTTCATAATGAAAAAGAAACCCCAATTATCAGAGGATTATGTCTGAAAACAAAACTGTTCCAACTTTATGAGCGACTGTGTATATATATGTATTTAACATGAGGATTCGTTGGCGTAGATTTTCCCATAGATGGATGATCTTTGACCCCATTAACCCTGGTCAGGAGCTGCTCATCTAAAGAGAGAGAGAGACTTTGTCTTTGAGACAAACTTTGAGGAGACTTTGTCCTCCTTATACTCTGTCATCTGTCTTCCTTCTTATCTCCATTCATTCAGGCAGTTTTTAAGAGGATAGTATTTTATTTATTTTTAAATTTCAAGCCTAGTTTTGAAAGAGAACCTTCCAAGCACCAGGTTAAACCAAACACGTGTCCTGTGTTGTTTCTTGAGTTATTCAAAGTGATATTTTGTCACAAGAGTAACCTCTGTAACCTCAGTAACCTCAGACATTTTTTAAATATATTTCCAAAAAACTGTTGACAGCATGAACAGACATCGCTGTAACTTTTCTACCATTTCTTTATGCAGCACGTGTGTACTGGCAGATAAATTGTTTATATAAGACTGGACAGATAAAGCTGAAAATGGTTCTCCACCAGCAGCCTATTGATCATTGCATCTCTAGTTCTATCAGATTTTATCTTTTCTGTACAGCTTCTCTCATGCAATACTTTGAAATCCACATAAAAATACATTTATGGAAACAGAGCTATAGCCTTACTTTAAAGACATAAGAACCCTCGTACAATCTCATTTTTCACCCCTGAATAGGATATGGATATCCATCCTGCATTCAACAAGAGTTTTAATGATGTGGCAGGATGTTTCACCTTTGTGCAAAGCTAAAATAAAATAAAATAAAATAAAAAAAATGCTTTTGAAGCACCTGCATGTGAATGAGCTGGAAGGGAAGAAAGATGGAAAAGGTCTACCTCAAGTTCACACCCTTTCTATTTGTGTTGCAGCAGCTCCATGTGTCAGTTTCCTGAAAGGCAATGAGGTGTTACACTACAATCCTTCATTTTTTTAGTAAAAAAAGCTGCTGGATCATCACTGAGGTGTACCCTGAAGCCCACAGCAGGGCCACTAATGGCTTGAAAGGAAGCTCTGATCTGAATCTCCATTTCTGTCTTTCTGCATCTGTATCTGTTCCAAGAATTCAGCCTCCAAATCACAGCCGAGTCTTTTTTATTTATTTATTTTCACAGGCTTTTTATTCCCTTTCGCACATCATCTTTTACACAAACCTCCACCGCAGCTACATCGTGTGCTTTTCTGCCGGAGATGTCGTTCATCATCCTCCTCTGTTTCCTCAAGCTGAGTTTTAAACTTATCCGCCAGCCCGAGCTGATGCTGAGCAGCTCGTTTCTCAGCCGGAGTGATAACTATCTTTTGCATGCCTGGCACAGGCAAACCTGCAAACTCTCCCTGTGTGTCTCCCCGGGGCCAGCGGAGCATTATTGATTTGAAAGTTTTCTTGATTAATTCAGGTAGAGCCTTAACAGGAGAAGCGTCGTGCTTGTTGCAGTTTATTGTCGTCAAAGTTGCGTTCGCATTAACACACATGCACACACACACAGAGGGCTCTGTCCAGAATGCTAAGCTCCATGACAACAAATTGTTATGTAGGATTTGGATTTGGATTCACCCAAGCTCACACAACTGCAGAGCTGGCTCAGACCAAAACACTGTGGGTCCATGTGATTTGCTTTGCTCCAAAATGGCCTTTGCAATTGCCTTTTTTTAAATTTTTAAATAGCAAATCGTTTTCTAATTTGTTATGGCAGCATAATGTCAGTGTTTGTGATCACAGTGGGGTTTCCTCCTAAAAAAATATATTATTTTGCTTATTGAGAAGGTTTCATCTTTTCTTTTTTGCAAGTAAACCACTTCCACATTTGGCATAGGTTCAAGTATGTCAAGAATGCATGAAGACCTATTTCTTTAATTAGAAATCTGGCACTGATTCCGTTATTAGTAGCACAAATGCTGTTATTGTAATTGCATAAACAACATTCCTATGACAACAAAACATACAATATTCCAGGCCTTAGGATATGTGATGTTCCAGCAGAAAACAGACATGTCTTTAACATCCCCTTGTGAATTATTTATCGTTGCACTTCTCTGGACATGAGCTTGGGTGAATATTTCATGCAACTTATTTGCCCCTCGTAATAGGTTTGACTTAAAGTCTGACTCCAGCATCCTCGAAGGGAGCCTTTGCCAATTGGACAGCTAACCTTTCTCTGCCCAAATTGTAAAACTGGGCCGCAGAAGAAATAAGAGGTCTTACTCCATTTGCAGAGCCTGAAATCCAATGTGCAGCACTGTCTCAAAACACTGTGTTGTGTGTTCTGTGCCTGCAACTATGTTGCTTTTGACAAGTTCTTCAATCAATGACAGTAGCTTTAAATTAATTAAATGCAGAAAGAGTAGAAGGCGGATCGTTGTCCAGAGAAAGGGTAAATGTTTGGTGTCGTTAAGGGCAGCCTCCTGGTGCAGAAATACCTTAAAACTGTATTCTTTCAAATGGCCAGCAGGGGGCAACTGCACTGGTTACAAAGAGAAGTCAAGACAAAAAGATATCAAATTCGATGAGAAAATGAGCCTACTACTCACTTGATTTATTATCCCAGTAACCATTTTTATGAATTTATGGTCTCAATCACTAGTTTCAAGTCGTCTCGAGTTCATTATGTTCAATTTGAAAAATAGTGCTATTTCAAGTAAAATAGACTATAAATCAGGGTGTTCTTTGTGGGCGTGGCTACCTTGTGATTAACCAGCTGCTAACATGGGGACCTGTCACTAAAGGTGGATTGTAGCATTTACTCAAGTAGAGGTACTTGTACTTTACTTTAGTATTTCCTTTTTATGTAACTTTATACTCCACTACATTTTAAAAAAATTAGATCACATTACAGTATATTAAAATATTCAAAAGCAGCCCGACCTTAACAGTCATATGCTGCTTGCATAATGTATCAATAATACATTTGGAATATATAAAACAATCTGAGTGGGGCCATTCTGCACTTTTGATATTTTAAGTGCATTTTTATGCTGACACTTTTGTATTTAAGTATGTAACTGCAGGACTTTTACTTAGTGGAGTAATTCTGCAGTGTGGTGTTAGTACTTTTACTTAAATGAAGGATCTGAATACTTCTTCCTCCACTGCCTGTTAATCAGGATACAATAGCAATGGTTTCACACTGTGTTTTCAGTTAATCAAAGTTAGCTGTAACATTTGGTTACCTAAAAAAGATCTTGGGTCATCGCTCAGTTCTACCTAAAAAAACATTTAAAGTGTAGGCTTCTCCCAGTACCACTTTTTTATACAGTCTACACAATAAATACATCAATAAATCAACTCTCAATAAACAATAGAAGATGCTGTCTTTTAACACAAACATGATAATGGTTTGACTGAAAGAGCCATGAAACCACCCCTGGAAATAACAGTTAGCATCATTTTGGGTTCAGGATGGTTTGGAATATATTCAATTTAAATAGTAACAGCCTTTAGACTTTTAGTTTTAGACTCTGATTGTGAAGTGAAATGTTTCTACCTGAAACTTTTTGATAGATTTACACGTAGCCACTAGTTTCCATTCATTTCACTTTGGGCTGAAAGTGAAGTTGCAGAAAAAGTTCCTCAAGATACTTTAGATAATCCATCAAAGTCACGAGAATGGGAAAGTAAAAAATGCAGTGTAAAGAAAAACAATGTTTTGACTTAAACGCTGTTCTCTTAGCTTGAAAAACACACCTTTAGTGCACCAAGCGTATACACTCTTATATAGCCCCATGTACAGTGAGGCAGCCACTTGAGCTCATAGTGTGAAACAATGTAGCATTAATATTCTACTGTACTTCAGCTGATAAATGTTTAAAGCCCCGTGTATATTGTACATGTACAAATATTTAAAATGTGCAAAATGTACATGATTTAACTCCCTGAAATAGAATTGTATGTTTGTAACATGAATTGGTTTATAACCAAGTAGTGATGGAGTGTGAAGTGTTTTAATTGCTATGATAAAGGTTTTTGTTTATGTGGCAAAGAGCTTGACTGTGTGTGGGTGGTAGAGTGTGTTTAAGTGTGTGTAAGGTTGAGGATTGAGAAATATATATAAGTTTTCTATACATACATACATACATATATATACATACATATATATAT
>CAFUXE010000014.1:482321-509406 GCA_903364295.1 Serranus cabrilla | reverse complement strand
ATATATATATATATATATATAGCCCTTTAACATAAAGTATGTTTCCAAAGTAATGCCTTGGTTAATCACATTTTCATCATTATTGCTGCATATGTACAGACCACACAGACACATAGATACACACACAAAGTACCTCACAAAGCAGCATGGATGGAAGTCTAAATGCTGAGGGGGAGGAAACCACATTCATCCATCTTTCAAACTGTGGGGGCTAACATAATCCACCCGTGGGTACAACTCCAGAAGCATTGTGTTCCAGCGCTCACAACAAGTGCCTGCAGTCACCAGAGAGAGATGAAGAGAATGGAAACTGTGCGTCACATGTAGAATGTCAAATCGTGAAATATGTGCAGAAATGGGGTTGAATGCATTGTTGAAAGCTTTCAGCCAGCAAGGTCAGGAAAAGTAATGTTGTAGCACTTTGCCCCATCACTTGTGCTAATGATGTGTTTGTACACAGATGTACAGAACCCTAATGAATAAACGGAAACAACATACCATGTACCTTGAATCTGAACAGCCCCAACACCAATTTTTAATTTCATCATTCAAGATTGTCCTTTCCACTCTTAATGTCACACGTTCTCACCAACTCTCGCCTAACATCACGCGTTCTCTTCTTAAAGGAACATTTGGCTTCCACTGGAAATCTCCAGGAGACTGTAGATTGGTCGATCCATGTTTGTCCTTGCCTCTGCTCTGTTTAGCAAAAAATACACTGATGTGTAAAACTTTCTAAATAGGTATAAATATGACTGTCAACAACAGTTGGTTAAAAAATACCCATGCTATTCATATTAATGCAAAGTCATTCTTAGCAGCTGTTAGTATGATGTAGGTCAGAGGTTATTGTCATGTCTTTGTATATAAATCTGTGCATAAAAGCAAGATTCTGGATCTAAAGCGGCCTTGCTTTTGTTTATAGTCCATAGTTGTTTATTGATCAGTCACGTTCGAGTTTGCTTTGGTTGCAAGCAAGTAAACTGTTCCTGCAGAGAGCAAAACAGCAGGATGCACTGGCCAACACCATTTTGCTTTTTATTAACTTTCTAAGAATGTATCGGCATTCATATGCAGAGACGATCCTGTTATAGATGTTGTCTCGTAATTCAAACTTAATTCTTGCATCCCAAGTTGTTGTTTGTTGTCTTTTGTATGAATTTGAAGCAGATTTATAGATGTTTATTCGAAGACGGCGTCATTGGAAAAATGGAAAAAACAAGTGAGTTTTTGACAGCGTTAAGCTTTATGTTGTCCATGTACAAATGCATGTTCTGTACAAGAATCAGTTGAAATGTGAAAATCAATGCAGTGAAAAAGAGAAAACTGGCTTTCGACTATATCTAAAGCTTCAGTACAATTTTGTATTCAAGAACAAAAATAGCAAAACAGGCTTAGTCTTTGCTCACAAATCCATATACTGCTTTTACACACAGTGAACAGTGAGGCAGATGAGAGGGAAAGTAATCCCTGGTAACCTATTTGAAATCCAGGCCAAAACAACAGCCTTTTGCAGATAAAAGTCTGCTTTATCCCTTCACAAACATGACCCCGGCCTTGAGTAGCTCAAGTCATTCTCCATGCGATTGATGGATTCAATTGAAACTGCCGCATCATTTCACGGTGTGGAAACTATTTATTTTCGCCCTAGGAGGAAGTCAGGATTGTGGTCCAGTATTCTCCCGAGCTGAACAGAGCGAGCTTATTATCAGCTCATGCTGGCTCAAGTGTGTGTGTGTGTACATACATGCAGACGTCCACACACACACACACACACACACACACACATGCCTGACACTGTTTTATCAGTGCAGCACCGGTCCAGCCCACTTCTCTTTCATTAACACCCTAATTAACTTTTCATGAAGTCCATTTCCTCCTTGTTTAATTAACTGACCATCCCTCTGTTGGCCAACTCATGCCAGACCTGAGGGGAATGAGGTGGGGGAGCCGGCATAAACAAAACTTCACAGTTCATACTAGTTTGAACCTGACAATGTATTCTTATGAAAAGGCTCCTATAGTTTTCTAGAAAAAGTAGAGACTCGTCTCCCCTCAAAAATGACCATATAGGGCACCTGTACAGGCAGCAAAATTAGCCTTTCCTCCGCCACCATCTTGCTGATGTAGTAGCAATGGTTGATGGCGATCTGGATTTTTATGGCAGAATTCATATTCTGGACGTGAGGGACCAAAACTACTTGGTTAAAGTTAGGGAAAAAACTATTTCCCATGCCACAAAGTCCAGTGTATTCCATTTTGCAGGCAATAATACAAACAATTCAGAACAGCCCAAGCCTGACCTCACCTGATTTTATAATGAAGTATGTTTTGTGTTCCATTTATAATTTAGCCCCTCAAGTTAAGCGACTCCTCTCCGAGTAATGAAGTTTTTATTATTTATGGCCCCATAATGAAACGTCAGAGTTGTAAATGCACACTTTGGTGGCAACTTTGTCATAAAACTATAACTCATACCTTCACTGTGAAGATCATCTAGGGGAATGTGTGTGTTTGCTTGTCATATCCTGTCTCCTTCAGCTCTTCAATCATGCAGACACCTCCTGTCACATCCGCGACCGTAATGGACTAAAATCACATGGAGACCTATTAGATTAACCCATATGATCTATCATCAACCTACTCTGTCTTATCGAGAATGCAGGTACAATTTACCCCTGCGGCAGCCATTAGAGCCACGAGCGGCGACCTCGTGTCTTTCTCTGGGATGAGAGAGACCTTCAGGAGCCAGCGGCGTGTGGAAATTAAAAAGCCCCCCCCTTTTCCTTCTCCCTCCTTTGTTAGCTATGCCGGGGTTTTTAATCAGATATGGCCGATGGGAAATACAGATCCCCTTCACGCCAATCCTCCCGCCTTGTCGTGATGGCAGCCGTTTCCATGGTAACACGGGGAGAGACGTCAGTAAGCGGCAGGAGTCGCTGTAATTATGACTGATCTCGGGGAGATCTATGGGAGGAGGAGAGGCGCTGCAGAAACCTCTGGCTGCAATCTGGCTAACCTCCCTGATGAGAACAACACAGATACAGAGACAACTAAGATGACAGAATCAGCTTATATACTGATCTGTTGTACAACATCAACTTACCTTACAGATAATGTATAGGTGTGAACTTGAGCAGTCTTTTTATAATGTAACTTCCAGCTGTAAATGAGCACTGCACGTCTACAGACTGACTCTCACTGCGCTCACACTTCTGGGGATGTCCAGCAGCTTCATCTCACACTTCCCTTTTCAGTCACTTTCAGTCCGTCACTTTCCTTTTCAGATAAATATTTGACACAAACACTGTCTTCAGAACATGGAACACAAAATATTTCGCATTGTAGGGAAAGAAACTGTTTTATCATTTACAACACATGGTGAAAGCACATTTCTGCAAGACAAAAACAATTTCTTTTCATTTGGGGCTGAACAAAATCACATCTGATGCACCATGTGGTGTAAATACAAGGTGAGTATTTTGACAGTGAATGGCATGCTGCCATTTCCCCAGCTTTGAGTTGAAAACTTTGTCCTGCTGGTGGCGTGAGAGGAAGAGTCAGGGAGTCACGACAGTGAGTAATTCTGGCCACACACTGGAGGATAATTGGGCAGATTTGGGCTCCAATTTGCCCCTCCCAACAATCCGCCATCAATTCACAACTGCACGGAAAATGTTTAACATGGCAGCAACTGTGTGCCAAGATATTGTGGCTTCAGTTTTGAACATTGGGAGAAAGTGGAGATTTGTCGTTTATCTTCATAAACAGGCTTTGCTGTGTGGTCCTAGATCTTGCCTGAATAGTCTGGTTCTAGCATTCAAGTGATTAAAATATTAAAAATAGCTTAAATCTGCCTTTATGTGTGTGCTTTTTAAAGTCAGTTCAGTTTTGAAAATCCTCCAGTGTGTGCCAGACATCCTCTGGGTTCAATGAGTGTCTTTACAAAATGTCATGGCAATCCATTTGATAGTTGTTGAGATATTTTACTCTGGACCAGAGTGGTGGACTGGCTGACATTGCCATCCGCAGAGTCACGCTGCTTGCATGCCTAAAAATTAATGATTTGGAAAGTGTGAGAGTAAGTGAGTCACTCAGAAGAACTGTATGTGTCCAGTTGTGTGCGTGTCCGTCCTTGCATTTCTATAAAGATTGAGCTCAGGTTGGCTTCTGAAACACACAGCCGAGTGTTTTAAATAATTCTAATTGGACCCACAGCAACAAAGAACCTTCTGGGCACAAAATATCAACTTGTGGCAACTAATGACTTCATGTATTACCAAATTGGCAGCACCGTGTGTTCACTCGTACTTATAAGTATTGAATATTATTGAGTAACTGCCTAATCAAAGACTCATGTATTTCTCATGCTGTTTTAAGGCATACGTTCCGCGTGAATTTTACATGGGCAGAGACTAATGCAGTGGTGGTCCGACTCATTAGTGGGACCCCCCACTGACTGACATCACAGTGAAACATAGACCTCATTACCTTCTAAATCAGGATGGATCGGAGCCAGGCCTCACCTCACCCCTGTGTGAAGGAGAAAGTGCATTCTGCATAAAAGTAAATTATCAGAACCCGCAGTGATGTTAAATAAAATGCTGACATGGTTCTTGTGTGGCAGATGGCCATCAAAAAAAACCTCCCAGTATATTATCAAAATTGATTTACAAAATTGGCAATCAAAATGGAGAGCGAGTTTTTGATCCCATGAGTCTTAGTTGTTATAAACTTAAGTTAGGGGAACAGATGGTTGAGCAGACTAGAGTTGGGGTAGCTACTTTGAACATTTACTGTGTGTAGCTGTACTCCTTTCTAATCTTTGTCCCGTCTAGTTTAGTGTACAATATGAAAGCCAAAACAATCAATGTGCACTCCATATTTATACTTAAATCAAGGCTCATTTACTGCAGAATAGCATGCAACACCATGAGGCACACCGAGTTTCAGGAATCAGAGTGAGGACAGAAATATTCCGCACAGGGTCCATGTAACCTCGATAAATTATCCCATTCATTTAGCAAATACTATTACAGTAAATGAATGAGATCAATAAGGAGAAGTTGGCAGCCTCCATCAGTCTCTGCACTACATTTGACACTGCATACCACAAGGTCGCACTTCGACTAGAAATCTGACAGATAGCCGGGGGCTGATTTCAACAAAGCGGGAGCTGGAATATGCAGCTTTACTCCAGTTTTGAACTCCAAATGCAACTTGTGAAACTAGCCCAGCAGAAGCTTGACAAAAATATGTATATACTCGCCAATATCTGATCATATTGTATGGTTATAGAGGCTCACACTGGTATTCTGGGTTTGTGTTTGTATGTTTTGATATTTAAATATTATTATTTTACCATCTTTCCAAATATACCTGTATTCACCCTCTGTGTGAAGCCCACCATTTTCATGCGTGTCTCTTTAAACCCTCTGCAGAAAATGCCTTGTAATGGCATTGTAGAACTGTAACACTTTTTACAATATGGGACTTTTAAACTGGTGAACATTAGAACGTTTAGGAAAGAATTAAAACCACCGGCGAGACGTTGGCTGTGGTATGTTTGACCTTTTTGTAGTCAAATTGTGTCTCTTCGAAGTCATTTTGAGTATCCTTGTCATCACTTTGTGTCTTCCTGATGTTTTGCCACTTAGCTGTTTTGTAATTTGGAGTGTTTTTGGCATTTTATTACTCTATTGTGTCTTTTCCCCGTGCTTTTAAGTTTCATCTTGGTCCATTTAAATCACTTCCAGGTCCGTACAGGATTCTTTCAGTGACATTTTGTCGTTGAAGGCCAGGCTGATCCCTGGCACTTTGGGACCCTGGGCCTGTTCCCAGTAGGCCAGGTCAGTAATCCATCCATGATTAACAGAGCACTGGGAGACCACCTGTGACATGCCTCAGTTGCTCCTCTGGTGCTCGCAATTCCTGGCAGTGCTGTTAGTCGCCCAATCAGTACCAATAGCTCCTGTCTATATTACACCCTTTTCAGCATTGTTTCAACCCTTTCTTTGCATCTGCATGCTTTATTATAATTGTCATCATTAACTTCAGCAGAGCGGATTGCTATTGTTAGATTAGTCTGATGTGTTTAGTGGAAATGACTCACTCCCCGACATGTATTCTCAGCATGTTCACGTGCACGTCTCTGTGTGTTATTGATATCATGCTTTGACTGTCAGGCCAAGGGAGCTGATCTGACATGTGATGAATTGTGAGCATCTGCACTCAATTTGATCCAGCCTATGGGCATCATTTTCAGTCAATAATACCTCTCAGTGTTTATGTGAGTCTGCGGACCCTATTTAAGTTCTGGGACCAAGTCAATCCCCTGATCCTTCATCTCATCAATGATTAAAAGTGGATTACAGGCATGTTTGCTGTTGACATGAATTATGTAGGCGTTACGTAGAACGACATACTCTGTAACCAGCCCCATGCCCCCAGTGTCTCTCACTTTCTATTTAACTGCTTATTAAGTATAATATCATTTGTTTTGGCTCAGTAAAAAGTAGCTGAACTGTAATTAGAGGGATTAAATGTTTTACAATGACACATGCCAACTGTGTAAGCTTTAAAATGTAGTTAAAGGCAGAAGTTGATACAGTGATCTACAGTCGCTTTTCGGGGGTTTTGACCTGCATAAATGTAGAATGGATTTCACTTCAAAAGATGCCCATGAGGGACCAGGACACACTCTCAGCTCTGACTGCGGGTCTTTCCGGGGCATGTGCCAATGCTTTTGGAGCGCATATTTCTATGATAACATTTCCTACACAGTGGGATAATTTTTCGGAGGAAGCGTTTTGCTCCTGTGAACTTAACATACCCGACTGATGAGAACAGAGAGGGAGAGGTGCCCTTGGTCTGTCTCCAGCGTTATCAGAGCGCTGAGCCAGCCGGAGCCGAAGGGGTATATCTCTGCACGTGTATGCACACACACGCCCGGGTTACATGCTCCACGGTGCATTGGGGTGTGAGGCAAAACCTGTGAGTGCACAGAACCGATACCAAGAGCTATGTGTTTTTGTTGTATCTGTCTCTCATTGCAGCCTTTGCTCTGTCTCTCTGTCTGTATCTGAGCGTGTTTATGCAGAAGGACGGAGGCTAGAATCTAGGCGAAAATTATCAGACACAAGCCAGGGCTGTGCAGTGTGAAAGAAGAGCACGCCTGCATAATCACTGACTCTGGCATGAAGCAAGGCCGTGCTGCCTCCCTGCACTGGAAGCAGGTGCTCTGACCACTACTCCATATCAAAAAGACTTGGCCCAGCAGTGGAGACATGTGTAATGAATGGCCAAGCAGGTCGGGAGATGTCCGGCTTCTTCAAATCAGCTTCCAGTCAAGCAAAGAAACTACTTTGAGCTTAGTTTATTTGACTATTCTCACTTGGGTATAAAGTGAATCTTAATTTATACTCTGGCCTTTTAAGTAAGTAGATATCCAAAATATGCCAAACAGAGTTCAGCTAGACAAATGATTAGAGTCTGAGCACTGATTGGTCGAGTTAAACTTCAGTGCGTAAAGATAAATTGCCACTCTTTCTTTCTGCCTCTGCAACATCACACAGTTTAGCCATTTTATGTTATGTAAATCAAGTCATTAGCAGACCTGACTCTCAGCCAGCCATACTGGGCTTCTAACTGCATATTAATGCAGTCATGCTTTAAGTCACATGGGACACGCACCATAAAACACACAGAAAAATGATAGGGTTCATACGAGAATATTTGGATTATTGATTGCTGCTCTTCTACAAAGCAGTGCACGATTAAAACGGTGAGAGAGATGACAGCTGGAACAAAGGCTGTGCTCTGTTTGGCCTTGCCGGCGCGTCGCTTGTTGTTATGTTGTTAAGTCCCTATTAGCTGATGATTAAACAGCAGCAGGTAGTAAAGATGCTGTGGTAAACTTCTGTTGGATCTTTACCGCCTTTTATGTGAGAGCGTGAGGTAACTTTTCTATTGAAATTCAGCCTTGGGGAAAATAGACATTTATGCGCATGTATATGAATATATATTTTTTACACTTGTGCTTATTTGCTGCGTAAGTCATCAGTTGACGTCCTTGTTTTTGTTTCCTGTTGGCATGAAATCGGATCATTTCTGAGATGTGAGCTGACAAAGAAGTGCCCTGTCTGCATCATTAGATCAGTGCAGTGCTTACACCCCAGGGGGCACCCTGCTGTTGACATAAATAGTGTAGATTAACTCTGTGAATTTGAATAAATAAATAACATAAACACCTATACACTTGCAAGAAATGTAATTTGTTAGCAGGCAGAAAAGTGGAAGCAGTTAGCTTCATATATTGCAAATGATAAAAGGTTAGATAAATAATGAAATGATCCATTAATGGATTAACCGTGAAAACATTTAGCTTAGGTACAGATGAATTGTTTAAAATGGCTTGTTTGTTATGTATTAGATAAAAAAACATTGAAAATATAAGCAGTCCAAATAGTTTTCGTAAAGATAAATGGTTGGATTAGATTGCTAATAGAAATGTTTCTGGATAAATATGGAAATAGCCAAGTAACAGTTAACTTAACTGTTAAATAAATTGGCTAAATGATTGCTTAATTAGCATAAAAGTAGAAGGTTAAAAGTTTGAAATAGCTACAGTAGATAATAAACAAACTCTTGAAAAAGTTAGCCGGAGGCAATAGATGAAATGTTAAAATAGCTAGCATTAAATGGGATATTATAGTATTCTATTATATTCAGCTTCTGCTGCTCAGAGTAGACCAAACTGATTGAAAGTTTGTCAAGTTTTTTGGAAAAAAAAAAGAAATTGCATTGCATAATTAGTAGTTAAAAACCATTTCCTCTGGACTCATTTGGGACATGTGCATTAAATTAAAGGGCTTTGGTGTTATAATAAACTCATCCAGCCATCATAATTAGCATGCAGACTAAATAAAAGTCCAGACAGTGTATATTTCTATCTGTAAATGAGTATTGCTGATATCTTTTGACAACATAGAACTTTCATTATCCCTTCATCAGAAGAACTGGGGGACGAGCTCACGGCGCACTGACAGCTCTGACAGGTTTATAAGCTTTTGTTTGTTATCCAGGTGTTGCAGCACCATGTTTTTTTTTTACTACGTAACTTACAGGCCTGTTAAAATGCCAACGGCTTGGTGGATTTGGACAGGACACGCAGTGAAATCCCAGGTGTCACAATTGCCTTACACGGGCATCTGACAGATAGACATTTACTCACTCACACACACACACACACACAGTAGCCTGGAGACTACAACTGGAGCTGAGGAAGTAGGACAGCTTTTACTGTGTTTTGTGTTGTTTTTTCTTGAACTGTCCAAAATGTCTTCCTGCTCACCCCGCGCTGACTGTCAGTGTTTCACCTGTGATGAGGAAGCAAACGTCCACAGGGGTATATACAGATGTTTACCTCCAGGTCTGACCCGTCAGTGACTTGATGGTGTGGACATAAAGTTCAGCTCATCAGTAGGACGGACAGGAGACAGTTGAGCAGGGGGAAATGTTTCTTTAAACATACTTTTCGACCGTTATCACTGACCTGTCCACTGGACGGGTCCACACTCACCTGGGATGCTTGACTTGCTGCTTACAGCTTGTGACTGATATGTCTGTCTCTCCGTGCTGGCAGAGCACTGAATAGCTGTTCAGTTTGTTAGCGCTAATGTCGACACAACAGGTGTTTTGGTAGAAACTAAGAGGTTGCAGTTGCCGTTTTATCTGCCTGATTAATCTGCCGTGCTGAGTACCGGCTGTTAAATAGACTTTTTTTCACCATAATGTTTTTAGAAAAAAAGACATAACCATGAGTATAAAACCAGCTGAAGGTTTGAGCTTCCAGTAGAACGCTGCCTGTAACTACTGTGCACAATAAGAAGCACTCATGCTCAATCAGAGAGGGTTTCATAAAATTACCAATCATCAGGAATAACAACTAGTGGCAGGTCCAGACTTATGTAATCAGCTCTGGTGCTTGTTGGATATGAAAGCCCTCTTTGGGTATCATATTTATCTGCTGGCACAATATGAGGAAACTGATGAAAGAGCACAAACATAATTTTAAAAGGAGGCATATTACGCTGATTTTCAGGTTCATGCAGTACTTGAACACATTTACAGGCTTGAATGATATGCTCCAATTTAGCACCTGTCCCTTTAAGACCTCAGAGTTTCCGCACCATCATTGCAGCCGGACAATGACTCATTTTACTAGCCTGCAGTACAGAATGCAAGACTGCAAACATACTAGAATATCCATACCACTCTCATGTCTGGAGACTACATATGAAGCGATTTAGCAGGCTGTTAGCTTAGCATTAAGGCTTGAAGCAGGGGAAACTGATAGCCTGGGATTGTCCAAAATGTGTAATAAGTCAATAATGATAGCATCAAAAGCTGCTGTGTGTCTGCTACATTGCAGATAAATCTTCTCTGTTTAACTGAAATATGACAAAATACATGCATTTAAAGACTAAAATAAAACCCAAATATTGCACAAGATCAGCTAAACTGTCCCAAATCCTGTCCCAGTCACATTTAATTATTCAAAGATAGGTTTCCACTGACATCCAGCCCTCAGTTTAAATAAATACTGTAACAGAAGAGATGACATGACAACTAAATCTGACACTTTAAGTCCATGTCACACTTTACAGATCGTAGAAACACATTTATTTCACAGTGGTGCGTCTGTTATGAGTTTGGCAAGCAGATACGAATCCAACACCAATAAGGAAATAATCTCGTCAAATGATTCTTCAACTTCCCTCTTCGGAAGAGTAAACCCTATTAAGTTAGACCAAGTATCAGTCGCTTTCTATATTTGGACGCCCTGGTGCTTTTTCCTTCTCCTGTTATCATCTTGCAGCCACGCTTCTAAATAATATTATGCTCAGCCTGTCGAAAATGGACTTAATGGAACCATTCATATTGAAATTTATTCTAGCGTTCACCTACTCTAACTAGGTCTTGAGGCTTTCCTGCATCTTGTGGATTTAGTCGGTTAGTGGAGCAGAGAGTGGGGAAATGAGGCTATTTGCATCAAGAACATCGCAAACTTTTCCTCACTCAATGACAGGGCCGGGGTAAAAAGACTCCTCCGGCTAAATATAGCCACACGGTCTTGTGTGTTCTCTTCGACCTACACAGCTCCTTCATCCCCTAACAAGCTTGAGAGAAACAAGCTGCATAATAAAATCATAATGCCATTAAACTTGGGGAAGTTAGGGCCATTACGCACGGCCAAATTACTCTTATTAACCCCCAACAGCAAGGATTAATCATTGTACAAGTGGAACTTGCTCTCATGCATGCACGCTCACACACACACAAGTGCACTGGCACACAGATAAGGGCGCACACATTGCAATAGTTGCGGAGTGCAGTGATTAGTCTTGTCATTTAGATGGAAAAGATCGTAATGATTTCATAATTTTGACCTTGGCCGGAGGCTTGATTATACACATGGTTCTAATGTGCTGCGGCAAATGATGATTGATATCAATAATGACTCCTGCCAATCATATTGCTCATAATACCTTCAGGGTCCAGGTGGCGGAAGTCTTGTTAAGCTAAGCAAGCTGGATGAGGGGAACAGGGCAGCCACAACACGATATCAAGCAATAAGATTTACACAAACAGACAGATATTTATTATTTCATCTTTATGAAGTAAAACCCAGGTCATTCTACGTTTCTCAGATTTATATGGCACCTAACTATGTTCCCCAGTTCTTCATAGTGTTCTTCTGGGACTAATCTTCCATTTTCCCATATTCCATAGATCCAGATGTTTCCCAGGTGACTGTGATAATCAGTCCTACATATTGACACCCTCTTAGAATAATGGCTCAAATCATGTTTTCAGGCTTTTCAGAAAAAACAAAAAAACTGAACCGCAATTTAGGCACAAAAATCATTTTTGTCAAAAAATGACATAAGCCATTATTTTGCAAAGGTGACAATGTGTTCTCTGAACGTCCTATGTTCCAGCAATGATTGGAAACCCGAAAATATATCCCCCAGCTCTGTAAATCTGACATGAGGTCTCCCCTCAAAAACGACCTTGTAGGTTGTTTGTACAGGCAGCAAACACGACCCATTTTTACGTTTTAGTCTGCTATCCACCACCTTCTAGTGTCCGTAATAATTATGAAGAATGGCAAAGCAAGGTATAAATGGTGGAAGTCCACCCAGGAGAACTGGATTTGTGTCTCTTTTGAAAACTAAAGTAAACAATGTGATTTAAACATCACTGACCTTCCGTTCCTCACGTTTTGTGCATTACATTTTTATGTAACCATGTCCATTTCTGTAGTCGCATCACCCTCATAACTACTTCACTGCCAGCAACTGCAACGGTATGTGTATGTATCAGGACTGGTGCACTATTTATACCACTCTGTACTGTGGACTGTGACACGCTCATATGTGTCCTTATTTATTATAAGGACATGGGCTTGGGTTCGGATTGGGTTAAGAAGAACCACTCCCAAACATATTCCAGCCCTACATTTAAAATAATAAGAATAGGTCAATAATTACAAGAGGGGAAAAAGATAAACTTTAGTTAAACCTTTTAGGGTTAGTGAAAGGGTTGACTGGATCATATTTCTGAGTTATTTTAACTAGAAACAGGTCAAATGTGACCCAGGAGGATTCATGTCAGTTAACAGAATAATGAACTGTGGAACATAGGACCCTGGGCTCATAGATATGCTCCCTTAAGAACCACGGGCTGTATTCCAAGTCAAATTGCTACTTTTTCCCTCCATTTCGAGTTAATTTCAGAGGCTATATCAATAATTGCTGCCTTTTCGTTTGCAATGTGACAGAAATTGAAAGAAAACAGCACCATCTCTTCTCTCCACGGACGGGATGGAGGCTGATTTTTCACTCTGTAATAGTGTGTTGCATCAAATGCGGCGTTGCCATTGTTCCATTACTTTTTTTATTTGATGTCTCTGAAATAAAAGCCACCTGAAAAAAAAAAACACAGATGAAAGAGACTCAAAATCACGGTCGATGACAATTGTGTATGGGTTTGAAATGATTGCTCTGCAGCTCTTACAGAATCTATTCATAATCAGACACAGATAAATCACTGATATATTGTATTGTCTTTCCAAAACACAATTTTGGAGTCGTTTTCCCCCCCGTGTCTGTTTTCCTAAATCCACCCGAGCACACGCAGGCTGTTACAAAAATCTACGGTGAATTGTTGCTCACCCCTGTTCTCCTGTATCCCGTGACATGCACCCCCACCACACCTCTCCTTATTTCTCCAGAGCACTCAGGTGGAAAAGCATTTCATTTGCTAAACAAAGTGGAAGGCTGCCACAACACAGGGGCGTAATGGAGAGTGATGGGTGGCCCCCATACCGGGAACCATGGTACAAAGCATAATTACTCCTCCTGTCAGCAGCGCAGCATCCATCACTTACTGCTGTCGCTCGCTAAAGGCTCTGTGCCACTTCCAACGAGACAAAGAGTGTGTGTGTGAGGGGTGTGTATCCATATTTGTGTGCCTGTTAAAGATTGTGTGCGCTTGATTGATTATTTGTGGACATGAGTGTGTGTGTGTGTGTGTGAGAGAGTTTTATATTAAAAGTGTGTTTGTTTGCGTGCAGCTACCCGAGCAGAACCTCAGGGGCACTCATCTGGATGCCAGCGTTCATAAAAGCTGTGCAATACATCAGCATATGACTTTGTGAACCCACTAAGTAGGAAAAAATATATTTTTTTTGGAAGAAGCAGCAAAGATTTTAAGTAGCTGATTACGTTACTCAAAGCATGACTGTGAGCCGTGCAACAGCAGCAACACGGAGAATCCATTTTGCAGTGTGTACTGAGTGAAATGCCCCAGTCATCAGAATGAATTTCACATGAAGATGTTTGTCTTCTCAACCCAGAGCTTAAAAAGCTCTCTTTTGTAAAAGCATACAGAGACCATCAGAGGAACTCTTGTGGGCTTCATTTTCAGGATGGAATGCATTATTTATGGAACAGAAAGTTAGCTCGCAAAAAAAGTTTTTTGCTTGGGTTACTAGAATATTTACAGAGAGTAAAGCGGGAGCAGCCCTAACATGTGGGCTAGTATATACAGTATGATGGTGATGACCAATAACTGATGGCTAAAAACAAAAAAACAGGCTCTAATTTCCTAAAACAGCTAACCCTTACCCATTTTAATGTATTCAAACAGGTCTAAATGATGCAACATGTATGGTTCAGCCCCAAAAAAATTCTAAATACTACTGAATACTAAAAGCATTCAAGAGTGTAATGGAGTGTTCAAAACACGAGAAAGGGCTCAAATAGACAGATAATTAGACAGTGTGACAGATAATTAGAATTGTGCAAATTCTGTTCATTTTCGGTTCATACTTCTGTCATAGTGGTAGTCATGAGAAGTTCATGGTGAAGGTTTTGTAATGTGTGCTGTGTCCAGATGATATAGTAATATATAATAGTACTAAGAAGAAGAAGAAGAAATTAAGATTTACCCTGACCTATCAGAGACGGCGCCATAGTCGACAATGTAAACGACCACTCAGGGACTGTGTTTTCCATGATGACATAAAATACAGACTAATGCTGGCCAGGACAGAACAGTAATTGTGGCTCCTGGGGGAACTGGTGTTAACACTAGTGTTGGTACAGAAAAAGCAGCTATAACTGCAGTTACTACTGAAAAAGATGCTAAATAAGATTTTCATTTAATTGTCAGTTTGTTGAAGACTGATGTTTTCACAGCTTGTGTAATCCTCAAAATGCTAATTTATCCATGGTGTTTATCCCATCTAGCAATATTTCAGTCCTAGGTTGGTGTAGGCATTTAAAGTTGTACTAACTTCTTTTTAAAAAATGGCAGAGATGGTAGGGGCATGTCATGTGGTTCATGCCTTTACCATCCTAGGAATAAATCCAGTGAATCCAGTGATTTTCACCTTTACTACTTAAAGCATTTGTTTTATAATGTGTCAGTGCTGCACTTAAGGCATCCCATTGGTTTATTATTTATTATCTTCCCCTGATGAAAGATGATGGTTTTTAAAATAATCACATCCAAATGAACAAATATAGTCCAGTCAAAAAACTCCAATAAGACTTTGTATTGTCGAGCAACGGGCCTTCAGAGAGGCTTTTTTCTTTTTTTGGAATAATGGTCCTGTTGGACAAATGGGATTTTATTCCAATGGGAAATTTGGGCCGTTGGAACAATTTGGGCCGTGGAACAATGCATGGCACTGCATAAGGGAGCAAACTTTATTTTAAAGCACTGCCTGAGTCATGTCATGAAAAGCCAAGCAGCTTTTAGCAGCAGCAGTAATTACCCATTGACTCTGACAAAGACATGTAATATATTTCTCAGTGTGCCGGACCTAAAGCGCTCACATCTGTCTTCTAACTGCTTCATTTATGTCAGTTAACAATAATTAAATATGTTCCTTCAATAACATAATATCAATCCCAGAACAAGAGGTTATTTAGACTCCCAAACCCCAAATAGATGAAAGCCTCTTCATGTATATTTTATTTCTGTGCCAGTCCAGTGTCGAGGTGTCTCTTTAATTAGATCCAATCCTGTCATTTTCTTTTTTTACTCGTGTCAGCCCTCTTAGTGTTTCTGTCACATATCTCTACGCTTGGCTATTCTTTGCATTTCCTATTTAAAAAGCATGACACTGTTGCAAACAGACTAATGAGACTCCCTTTTCTTTTGACCTTTTCCTTTGTGCTGAGCATGTGTGCTCTTCTGCACCATCCTTCTTTACACTAAACCAGCTCCAGCACACGGAGCTACAGAAACTAGCTTGCTTTGCTCAGGGGTGTGTTAGTGACAGCAGCTGAAGGATAGGAAGCTTTATGTGTTTGTGTGTGTGTGTGTCGTCAAACCTCTCTGTGATCTGAAATCGGTCGTGGTAATGCATGCCTGGTAACATTTGCTTGCAATATTTGGTTGTTTTTGCTCGGTCGTTCAGCATACTGCGCGCAGATGTGGCTGCATATTCCTCTTCATTATGATATGCAGATGACATTATATTGTTGTTTCCTTGTTTCCATCACATGCACAGATTGAGGGAAATCTGTTAAGACCTGCACAGCTGGTGCACTGCAGTACACTTCCTTTCTTTTTCCAGTTTGACTTTGAATTTACAGAAAAGAACATTTTGTAGCATTTTTCTTCTTGGCGCTTTTATGCACTCCTGCAACTCTGACATTCCATAGTTTTAACGGTGTCAGAAGGCATAAAATCCCATTATGAAATAGCAATGTGGCTTGAATCAGCTGTTTTTCGAGGCTTTGAATCAACAAGTCTTCCTGCGAGAAGGAGAACATATTTCAAAGAGTGAAAAGAGCAGAACGCCCCTACTTTGACACAATTATTGATGTAAATGTGAGGTGTGAGGTGACCACTTCAGAAACACTTATCTTGTATTTGCCAGCAGAAAGACAAAAGAGTTGCCAATGATATATTCAGCTTGAAGCAGCACCTGTAAAATTCCATGTTTTTTATTGGAAAACGCTCAGCTTGTAGCTATGTACTGCACATACAGCTCATAATGGGCTCTGTTAAGAGTCAGGACAGGATAAACAAGAGAAAACAACATGTTCTGAGTCTGACTCCAGGCTTTTGTCAGAGCCAAGGTGGTTAGTTACTCCTGGCTTTATGACTGTCCTCCATCTCTCAAAGCAATTTGAAGCAGCCATGAGAACAGAGCAATTATCCTCTCCTTTCTCCTGGCTGTAGAAATGAAGGATTGACTCATCTAGACTGTCTCAAGGGGTCCATAGCTGTCCGGGCTGGAGACACCTTCCCACCAATTGTCACCTTTCCCCTGGTATCATTAAATCTTGCTGAGCCGCCCACAACTCGCAGCTGCTCTTGCTGGGACACCCACAAAAGTGAAACTGGTCACCAAAGGTCAGTGCTCAGTTCAGCTCAAACAGGGCGGTGCTGAACTCAGGGTGTAATATGTAACTGTGCTGCAATAAAACCTGTAAATCCTGTGTTATATATATTGTTGAGTGTGTACATACATTATCGCAAACAATTTTTAAACCCAGAAAAGTCTCTAATTTGGCTTTTAAATGGTGTCATAAGCCCTTTGCTCATGCTGCAGCATTGATTATCTGTCAGAAGCTGTCATTAATTGACTTTTTAACCTGTATATATATATATATATATATATATACATTACAGACAGTTTTCAATAGAAAAGGACAGTGTCCAAACACAGGAGTTTGTCCAGAGTTCCTGACAAAGGAGCAGTAAATGACAGACCTTTTTATACCATAAGTGCGGACGTGAGCAGACAGAGGAAGGCTACGAGGCTGAACAATAAACTGTCGAGTAAGAACACATGACCTGTACATGTGTTGTTAAAATGTGTCGTTTAGGCAGGTAACCCACACAGAAGCATATGAGGAAAAGAATATAGCATTTCCCTTTTTTTGCGGTTCATTATAAATAAGCATACAGACACAAATTGGAATAATTGAAATGATTTTCATAAATTCTCGATTCAGTGTGCTGCCCTTCACCCTTTGGCCTTGAGAGTCCGCTCCCCCAGCTGATGTTCAGCTCAAACACACTCCAGCCCGTCCTCAGCATTCCACACACACTTTCTGCTCCCTTTACCGACACTGACGGCATGCTGACATTCTCGCAGTGACATTTTACGGATTGTGGCTTGATTGTGTTAGCTTACATGTCAAAGTCAACTTAAGTCCTCTAAAAAATGTGCCATCACCTTTCCACAATGTCTATACTCACACCTCGACACCTAAACCATCTGTCAGAAGTCATAAAAAAGACACATGACTAATAAACCCTGGGCATCAGTTTGAATACTGTCAAATTCCTCAGTAATGTACATTTGAATGCCTGTAATTCATTTATTCAGCAGTTTTGCATATTATGGGATTTGCATGCAAATGAGCGCCATGAGCCACAGAGCACGACGGTCCTAGCAGCAGCGACACTGAAGCAGGACGTCTTTAAACAGCAACACCATTATCTTAAGTATTAAAAATCATGACTTTGCACAGTGTAAATCCTATGCCCAATTGTTCCTTCCTTAAGATGGTGTTAAACATGAAAATAAAGCCACATGGATCCCTGCAGGGGCTTAACAACTGCTTCAGTACGGACCAAAGATAATGCCCTTGTAAAGGCTGGAGAAGTCGTCAGCCCATTCTTTAAACCCTGCATGACTCAAAACACGTCAAGCCGAAGATTATCTGATCACTTATAAGATCTTCCAGCTGCGCCTTGTGGAGAATAGGGGACAGGCAGAAATACTTAACCTCATTAGACACAGAGGATTCAACAGTGCTGTGGAAAATTGCTCAATCAGCCCAAAAAGAGGCTTCCTTGGCCTTCTATTTTCCCTGCGAGTGTGAGGGACCCGGGAAGTGGCACTATGTAATTTTGTGTTAGTTATTTGAGAATGCTGAGACAATTTCCAGCCCAGATGTTCAATCAAACACGCCATTGTGTAGAAAATGGAGTGGCTCGTAACAGGCGTCTGCAAAATGCCCAATATGCTAAATACTGCTCCTCAATCAGTGCCAATCTACAGAACTCGGCACAGTGAGCGATTGTGCAAAGTGTTGGAGGCGGCAACAGCGGAGGCCTCGTTCTCTTTTCCGCTTCCTCCTCGACAAGTGTTTCATAGTCCCTCAGAACTTGTCCCAGCCAAACGGAGGAGTGCATCAATTGCTCTGCTGAATTTCCATCCGTCTTCGCGGATGATTTCCCCCGTGGTCTCTCTAGTCGAACAGGGGAGGGTGGGTGGGTTTTGTGTCGACATCGTCTGTCTGCTCTGTCGCCTCATCTGAAAGGAGTCTTCCCAAAGTGTGATTGAGCGCTGAGTTAAGTGGTCGACGGCAGAGAGGTTTCTTGGCTCCTTTGCCTGATGAGGTGAGCTAGGGCACAGATGCCCATTTCTGCACAGGCAAGCAGATGCACTCCGCACCAGGGATGCTTTCCTTTCAATTAGTCCCAGCAATCAATGCAATCTGTGTTTGGTAATCTGCTGCACTGTCGTTCCGGCGGGGGAAAAACACTCTGAGAAAGAAACACAACAGAAAAAAGGCCAGGGAGTGGGGGGGAATCACAAAGCATAAAAAACTATGGAAATAACAGTTTTGAACTAAAGCGGAATGTTTTTTCCCCATTGATTCTCCATTGAGTTCTCCTGGCTCAACACTGAAAACGGCGTTGTTCCCAAACTTATTCCACGACCATATGACCATATGGTGCTGCTAGCAGGCCAAAACTAACTCTGACGAAGAAGAATCCACTGCACTGTCATTATGAGTGAGAAAAAGCTTGTGTACTTTATCTAAAGACCAGAAAGTTACAAGTCATTTAGAGCGACAATTAATGCAGCATTTTACACTGGATCTTCTTTAAGAGAATGAAAACAAAACCAAAAAACACAACCCATAGAATTTACCAGAGGATTGACCTTGCACTCAGCCGCCCACTGACTTAACAAATCCAGATTAACTTCACATTTGCTTAAATGGAAGGCACATTCTTTCACATTGCCGACACATTCATGGCATTCTCAGATCCACCTCTGCTTAATTGATGTCACCCTAATAGCAAGGTCTTGTTTTTATAACAGTTTGTCTTTTATTTTTCAGTTTACTACAAAGTTAATGTGTTCTAAAACACATTTAATGCTTTTGAAAAAATACTTATTTCAACAATAGTTGCACCAACACCCACGCTGTGGTTTGACTTCTAAACTAAACCAGAGAAGATTGGATAGCGTTACTTAATTAGTGAATGTATTAACCCTCTGAACCTCGAGCAGGTTGAGGTTTGTTTTTAGTCACTGTGGCCTGGTTTTTCATGGCAAAATACAAGTCCTGCATCTCTATCAACACAGCAAATCATGGCAAAAAAAATGTCTTTCCTTAAACTTTAAACCAAAAACACACAATCAGAGGATAAATGGCAACCATTTATTTCAGTAACTTACTTGCTGGTCGTGTCAGAATAGATGCCTACTCTAATTATTTTTCTTTTTCTTATATTTATGAGAATATCTGTAATATTCTTATATCTCTTTTGTTCTTTTTATTTTCATTTTTTTTTTTTATTTGGGGGTGAGAAGAAAAGTGACTTACTATATGTCTGCAATTGCGATGTGTCACTTTTTCTCAATGAATATACATAATGATAAATAACTGAATAATTCATTAAACACAAACCCTATTACACTTTTGCACAATTTTTTAATAAAAAAATTATGTAGGTTTTATAGTGAAATGTGGCACTGGATTGACTTTTATGATTGACCAAAAATACTAAAAAGCTTCCTTTCAGTAGCAAGTAAGATCCAAGTGGAAAGCACTTTGACACACATAAGACCCAATGTATCACACAAGCAAAGCTAAGCTGCAAATGAAAGCACACTCAGTTCGACCACATTTAATTGCTGCTCAAATCAAACATGAGTCATTCAAATCAAAGGGCCAAACATAGCTGACGTGAGCAGAGGTTCAACAGTCCCTGCTCTCTGCTGCAGAGACGCAGCATCTGAATGGGTACAAAAAGGAAAATGATTCTAAAGGGTGTGATAAGAACCTGGAAATGCCCTGAGGGACAAACAGTTTTTTCAGCTCATGCTTCAGCACACTCTCCAGGTAAAAAAGCAGCATTTTAAATTACACCTTTGCAGGGCAGATATGCTGGTCTTCTCTGAGTAGATAGGCACGCTAACCAGTCACAGAGGACATTAGAGAAACCTTGTAATTTAATGGGAAATGATGCAGGTTCAAAATTAAATATTCTAATATTTCAGCATTTCACTTGAGAATTTATTCAACCTTTATTTTAAGAGCGTGATCCTCCCATTACAGCGTCCCCAAAGAGCAAAATCAACTTTGTGCTCTGCGTGATTTACCAGTCTGAAAACCAATTTAATCATAAGAGGTGCCAGATTGCACACCTGCGATTAGCACAACTACCACCTTTTAACACCATGGGCGCCATGAAGCGTTTCGCCCTGACAACTTCATTTTACATCCTTTTAAATTAAAGTAAAAATAATTTATTACAGTCTTCTTCCAGCTACAGTGGCAGACAATAAAGAGGCACTAAGAGCCATGGGTGTATTATAAGAACTGGTTACTGTAGCCAAACACACCACCTATCCAAAAAAGTTTAACTTTCACGTTATGTGACCCCCTGAATATTCGCAGTGGTGTTTCTTCAAGTCTCTGATTTGTGTATCAGACTAACAGCTACAACTCCAGCTCCTCCTGGGGGACCCCGAGGTGGTCCCAGAACAGGTCAGAGATTCAATCCCTCCAGCATGTTCTTGGTCCTCCCCGGGGCCTCTTTGGGGCCAGTTGGATGTGCATGGAATAATCAGATGGCCAAACCACCTCAGCTGGCTTTTTTGATGCAAAACAGCACTTGAATTAAGTAAAAACGTGATGCATGGAACTTCCAGTATTCATGTGGTCCTCGTAACTACATCATTTGGCGATTCCGTTTATGTATCGATGTTGCTATTTTAGGAAACGCTGCAGTGCGTATCATATGCACGCAGCATTTTATTGGCCGTATGCATCGCATGTAATATGAAAGTGTAAAGTTGTGTTATTTTGAAGCAGATTGAAGAATGGGAAACGTGCTTTTTGGGCTGTTTGGGTTGCTTTTCTTCAGAGAGGAATTTTAAAGAGACTAGAGAATACAGTTACTTAGGAATTTGCAGTAAGGGGAAGTATGAGAAAAATCAAGCATTCTTTGAACATTAAAGCATGTAAACATGTTAGTGTTGAGCTGAAAATGAGCACACAATGCTCTCTTTAAGAAAAGTACACTTTAACTAAACAGTTTTACTTGAAGTCTCGGAACATTGTGTTTGTATTCATAAGTTCCAGAAGTTGCACCAAGTTCACGCTGACTTAGAAACACTTGGAGGAGAAAATATGTAGAAAATGGTGTAAAAGATCCTACACAGTTCATCGGGAAAACAAAATACCACAACGATCAGCATTCTGGTGACCACTTTGCAGTATTCCACCCCATCGATCATTCTGCAACACACTTTCAAAAGACTGAATTACTGATTATCACAAATCCTGAAGGAAACACTGTGCAGCATGTTTTTAAGCTTACTTTTAGAGCTGCAAAATGTCAGCTGGTGTAAGAGGCAGGAGTTGTTTCTTCACGATTTAATAAAGATGACCAGTGTGTTGCAACCTTGCATTTGAATCTAATCTCTCCAAGATTCAGATGGGAAGAAAAATAAGAGCTCACTCTGCCCGCTTATCAATCTCATCAGAATAATGTACATCCATCATGATCCCTGACACCATCATCTCTCATGTGCCTGGAGACAGGAGATGTCTTGGTACTAATTTCACACTTTGGGTCACCCTCATTTCTTCAATTTCTATTAAGTCACACTGGGAAGTAGGAGTGAAGTGATATGTTAAATTAAATGAAAAGTGTTTGTCGATGCTATTAATCTAAAGTAAAACAGATAATGTCACACTCCAGGTGTCGGCTGGCTCATTTATTATGTTTGTGTAGTCACTTTTAATTGCTTCTTTCACGTAACAACAAACTCCGCCAACTCTTTATCTCTCAACTTCATGTGTATCACGCTCTTAGGTAGAACTAGTGATAATGCTTGTGTTGTTTTATCATTATACTGGAGCAAAGCATTTTTGCAGCCAAGAACACATTAACACAAATTAGGTAATTGCTCCCCTTGGAGTTCCACGCACACTTGTGAGATCATATGATGCTCTCACACTAATACACAACACAATGCATACTCTTTAATGCATCTAAGTGAAAATAATTTAGCTGTTTTTCCTTTTGGGAATCTCCTAAGTGAGCCAGCCTCATTATGTGAAATTTATGTTGAATAGTTTGAAAGCCCTCTGCACATAATGCATGCATTTATTATTGAAATACACTAACATACCATTAATACAACATTTATACATGTTTCCACGCCTGCCTGCAAAGTGTTGCTTCGATATACTTTGATGCAACTTGGTTTTTATTAAGATGAATGTAGTTTAGCATCACTAGCCATGGTAATGCATGACTCATTCTTATGGCTCAGTGCAGCAGGAACATGTCCCTAATTTGCATGACGGGTAGCCAGCTTGCGAGAATGTGATGGAAAATCCATTTTGCTTTCTCTCCAGGTATAGACCAGCAAACAAATCAATTAAAGTGTGAGAGCACGCTTAGAGGCACTTAGCACCATTGTCACACCCACAAAAGTTGCAATATATGTCACGCTGGCATGTCGACGCATAGCTTGTTTACGACATCTGTTAAACCGCAAGTTAGTTATCTCTGCATATGATCTTTTATTATTTTCTCTCAGTGTTTGTCACACCATATCAAATTGCATCCCAGCTCAGTTAATGAGCATTTCATTTGAGGAAGAAAGAGGAAAGGCAATAGAGTGGCTGATACGTGAACGGAGAACTTATAAGGAGGACACACATTATCATGAGTGGCCGCATCGACCTCTTGTAAAAATGGCCATAAAATTGCTGTAGGGCCCCTATTGACCCGTAACTCCCACTTGGAGTGTATCTTATATGTAACATGCTGCCTGTTCCTGTGATGCAGAGGGCACACAGCAGAGTAAACAGAAGCCACATATGCACTTATTTAAAGTGTTTTTTGTTCAGGTTGAGACCTGGTTCACATGCATGGTACCAACACATGTGGAGCTTTGTTAAATAGATATACAGGAGGTGATATTTTAATTAAAGTTACATTTTTTAAATATTGTTATTTATTCCTAGGTGGGTGAGGGCAGGGGCGGCGGGAGCGGGTCATGCTTTCACCCTTCTAGGAAACAAAATATTGAAAAAAAAGTTCAAACAACTTTTAATAACTCTTACTTATTTACCAACATCATTACTTTCCTGAAAAGTGACCTTCCCCTACACTGACACTACATCCATCATGAACCCTGCAACATTTTTAAAAAATCACTAAAACTGGGGTTAAATGTGTCAATACTCAGTTTTCCAGTAAATTTAAATAATCATTTGTGAACAATTGCTGTCCTATATTGTCAAGAAAAACTCCTGTGAAATGATTGTTTAAATAGATGAAGAACAGATTAGTTTGTATCAGGTACTACGTGTGTCGCCAGCAGCCGATACATTTGCTCAATTGCCCAACCCTAGAGCAGAATATGAATGTTGATTCAAATGTCAACTATCAGAGTGAAGATTTGCAGATTAAAACAATTACAATGAATTAGGCTCTATTCATTTGTTACAGTCAAACTAAATACCAACACCATGCATGCTGTTTCCAACATATCCAAGACACTGACCAAACCCTTCTGTAAAGGTCATCTTTGACACAATCATGTGCCACTGGATGATAAGGAAATGTCAATCAAAATGTGCAGCCTTAGTGCATGTTGAGTCATCTGGTCTTGGGGGGTATCTGGCCAGGGAGAACTAACGGGAAAGGTTGATCCATCAAACCTTGAGCTGGAAAACCTGAGTCTTAGTCATATGATGTTTTCTTCCATACACAATCAAACACAGCCTCACCCAGATACACACACTTATCTATTATTTATGCTGCTGTCATTGTCTCTTTGTTCTCATTATGCTAACAGCCATCTTAAGTCCCTGGTGCTGAGAACTGAACCTCTCAAAGCCTAAAACTCTCTGTCAAAATTTGGCTAGTCAAAAATGCACAACTCTACATTACAGCTGCGCGATCATATCATGCAAGGATGGCTGCACTTTAGGTCGTATTTTTCCCAGCTCACATTTAGCATGCTCCTTGAGGGCAAGCCCTGTTACTGCCTTCTGTCTGCGCCATCTTCCTCTTAACCTCAGCTGAGGATGAGGGCAACAACAGGGACACGTGCTTAAACAGAAAGACACGTTGAAGCAGGAGTTTCCTGCAAATTCTTCATTTCTTACCAATTAAATCAAGAATTCAGTGCACATAAGCTGCATAATAAGACTTGCACTGCCCACTGGCAGCACAGACATATTTAGACATACATTACATCAATTCAGTTATGCCTCAAAAGAAGGTTTTTCAGCTTTTTTGTGCTTGGCAGTGCCAGCAGGTGAAGAAAAGCAAGAGAGGACTCAGTTTAAAGGATCTCTGAGTAGCATGTTATTAAGATTACCTGCGTTTTTCACCACTGCTTTGCAAGCGTTACATATTGCACACCTTTCATCAAGACGCCACGTTTGTAATAAAGCCACAGAATTGGCCTATGCTTCTTCTTTATCGATGTTTGGTGAGTTTCATTTTCTTGTCATCTCAAAACAGTTTTTTGACTGAGGGGATGTGTGCTTAGTGATGTGAACTTTCATTCACTGGCAGACAGGATATATAGAGAAAGATATTGGAGGAGTGCATGTCATTTTTAGGCACTAAAATAAAACAGGTGCATCATTTCGGGCATCTATTTGAGAGCGACCTGTATGAAATTGGCTGTCATCTTCTTGTACATTTCACACTTTGCAAAATGCAGCTTCTGTGAATGTGCTGCTTCCATACAAGCTCCTGAATGGTCATACCTGTTTGCCCACATGATGCTCTGGAGTCCGGGACATTTTTCCACCTACAGGTGGAGATGAATAAGGAGAGACATATAAAAAGGCTTCCCATACACAGCAGTGAATGGTTGGCTTGGTAAACATGAGCATTTTGTGGGAAGTTTACTGACATCGTGTTGCAGGATTTCTGGGAAATGAACTTAAGTTTACTGTTGTGCTCGCTGCCAATACACTGCATAGCCTTGTGTTGTTTTAGCATTGTGATTTTAAGTGATACCATGCCATGTTTCAAAGAAGTTCAGTTCATTAAATGCAATGGTTTGGCATGACCAATCAGAAATCTTCACATTACATTTTACTGTGTATCTGGCATGCTACAGTGAGTGAGACCATCCTATCATGTGAGCTCAACATTTCTGTTTGTTCCCCATGATGCTCTGGCCTTTTCCGATTCCAATCACTTTCACTGTCAAGGAGTACAAATCCCTTCAGCCAGTCAGCGAACATTTTCCCCCAGTATTTTTAGTAGCAGTACGTTTTTGAAACCAAATCACACCATGGATTTTTTCTGTGCTGTTCCTCAAGTTCTTGGTGTATTAATATAATATTCTGGAGTGTTTTTGACCATTTTTATCCATTCTCCATATGAAAAAATACCTAACTCTGCACCAAATGTGTGCGACAAATCAAAATCAATCCAGAAATTGCTGCAACAATGTTTGGGACATAGATGGAAATTGACTTCAGAAAGCCAAATATTAATATGTTAATAGGTTTAATTCATTAATTAAGTCATATTTTAAGGGATGCATGACCAGAACAACTTGGCACACAGTACTGAGCTCCAGATCCCGAACTTGGAACTTGTGGAATTTGATTAGAAACAAATTTGTGATACATCTAAAGCAAACGCAATCCAGGAGAAAACACATTTCCATCTACATTTAACTGACAATATGGTTTTGTTGCATGAAATGAAAAATGGCTTTTTAGAAGACGAGGCTGCATTATTCTGCATTGTTATCCAGCTGCTTTTATAAATTAAAAATACAAGCAAAGAGAAGAGACTTCTGTTGAATGCCGCTCATGCAGATACAATTAATTTAAAAAATCTATAAATTAGAGAAATGGATGAATTAATGTGCAGATAATTTTCCTTCTCTATCTTCAGGGACCATACATTTTTAAACAAATGGCTACTTTGGCATGCTTTCAGTCATTAGCCTGGAAATATATGCAAAAGAGTCTTTATATATATATAAATCGTGTCTCCTGGAATTAGAAGCCAGCCCTCTCTCCAGGGCCCCGGGTTCAAATGAAGGTCTCACACTTAGTGAGCCAAGCCGCTTCCCATCCGGTTCCCGGTCCTGCGAGGCAGACGCTGTACTTCATAAACAGTCTGGGAGTCGCCACTGTCCTCTGATATCCTGTCTCGGGAGGCAGCCAGACAGCAAATGAAAACGCATTACAGCACATCTTCGTGCCTCACGCTCTGCGGTGACGAGAGTCAGTGTGAAGGGAAT